>JAUEJL010071739.1:0-16502 GCA_032274825.1 Drosophyllum lusitanicum | reverse complement strand
TTATAAGATGTTTACGAAAAATTTCATGTTGTATTATAAGATGATTTCTACCATTGTTTATTGTTGACTTGTTTCTACTATTATTTATTATTTATTATGAATCTGAACTTACTAAAATAAACAAAAATAAAAAACAGTTCAAGTTTAGAGTACTTGTGACCTGATCTATGGATACCCATCTCTCTTCGGTTTCGGTTTCGGTTCATAAAATTAGATACCCGTCCTGTAATAACGGTTTATAAAAAATTAACTACCCATCCTGCCCGCCGTGAACACCCCTAGAAAATACATGGTAAATTGAGAGATAATTAACTAATTTGGTTATGAAAAATGAAAAGCTCTTTTAAAATTACTTGAAGAATTAAAAACCACCGTTTCAAAAAGTTAGAGGGTTGACGTTGACAGAACTCGAAACTTTGGGGAAAAATACAAAATTTTAAAACAAAGATAAGGAAAAGGCCAAAGTCATGCGTCATTACGCCGCTGAAACTTTAAATTCGTCGCAACCTGATAAGCAATACCCGACCTCCGTCACGTCTGCCTTCTCGGCGAAGTAATCGGAACTCCGAACCCTAATCCATCATTCACTGTCACTTGAATTCTCCGGCAGTAATGGGCGGCGATACAATTTCTCTTCTGACTTCCTCCATTGACGACGAAGAAGAAGAGCAATTCATAGCTGAAGCGCAATTACCCGATCATTTAAGTGAAAATCCCACTTCTTGGTAGGATTTTATGTCTAAAAAATGTGAATTTTTTGAACCTCGAATTGAATTTTTTACGAATCGAGATTAAAATGATCTGTTTCAGGCCAGCAGGTGGTTTGAGTGGCGAGAAAACAGAAGAGAACGAATCTGTATTTGGAGAGTCTGATGCTACGAGCTTGCGAGATTCCTGTAATACATTGGAAATAGAAGCGAATGAAAGGCAAACCTGCAGGGTTTACGCGCAAGTGATTAAGAGTTACGATGAAATGAAGAATCGAACAGGGAACTTGGAGGTAGCTAAAAGTAAAATTTTGAGGTATTGTTTATTGTTTCGTGATCTTTAGTTCTTATTATCAATTAAAACCATATTTGAGACTAAATTTCACACGCGAGGTTACATTTAAGCTTTGCTCTATAGCTAGTTTACATTTGTGCCATCAACTAGGCTTTCAGGCTCTAAAATCTTGAATCATGATGTTAGGAGTATGGTTTATTTTCAGCAAGATACTTAGTGTGTAATCTGTTAGAGCAATGTCCATGAAAATTTTTTTACCTGCATTTTATAATCCTAGTAATTTTTCTACCACTGTATACTTTTTTCCGCCAATATTAACAATATATACTTTTCAATTCATGTTGCTATGAATGGTAATCTGCAAGCAATTAAGCCATTAATAGGCTATCCGAGTTTGTAAATTTCAGGCTTCAAAACCTTTGAACTTCTTAAGTAGAAATTTAATGTTTGCTCTTTGCATTTGGTTATAACGCGAGTGTGACTTTAAGATGGATTGTTAATTTCCTTTTTGTTTAGTTATTTCATTAGTTCCTACAGTTTGCACATTGATTTCATGGAGTGCACTCTAGACTCTGGAGTTGCATTTATCATTCATCAAATTTTAAATTCGCTATATGAGATGATATATATTAGAAATGTGTCTTCCCTTTTTCGGTTGATTTTATGTGCCTTGAATTTCATTATGTTGCTATTGCTATTGCTATTTGAATCAACAGTAATTTATATATATTTTTAGCTATTTACTATTAAGATAGTTCCAGTCTAACTATTTGTCGAATTGAAAAGAATAGGAGCCTTTCTGATAATTTTTTCTGTGTATTACTAGTTATACCCCTGGATCTTGGGTAGAAAATGTTGGTGGCATGACTGTTAGTGACTACAATGTGCCAAAAACAACAACCCTTCTATTGATCGGCCCAAAAGGATGTGGGAAAAGTAGTCTCATTAACAGGATTTCACGGGTTTTTGAAGATGACAAGTTTGCACCAGAAAGAGCCCAAGTTACATGTACTCTTTTATTTCACAATTCTTGATGCACTTGCAAAATTTTTAAAAATCAGGAAGAAATTAATAATCTTGATATTTCCAGATAATTCATCGATCCATGATGGAACTTCCTTTCTCCAGGAGTACATGATACCAAGAAGTTCAACTTCTTTCTGTTTGTACGACACCCGTGGGTTTTCCAATGATTTTTCTGAGAATTTGGATATGATTAAGCAGTGGATGACAAGAGGTGTTTATCATGGAAAATTGGTGAAAAGGTTGTTTCTCTAACTTGTGTGCAAATTATCATGTTGTTATAGATAGGGCTAATTACATAAAACTATAAAAGAATGTTAAACAACTTTCTCTGCACTCACAAAAAGGCTCATACATTCACAAAAGTTTCCTGTAGGAGTCCTGAAGTAACATTTAACAGGGCTGGAGCTTTTATGCATTAACCCCTTCTAGTTATACTAATTAATAAGGAGATTGTTTTCTTTTCCTGTTAGTGCCTCGTATAATTCAAGTTTACAGACCAAAATGAAGTGTAAATCTCGCCAAGATAAACGTATGACTTATGATAGAAGGAGGGTTGGCTTTGTTATATTTGTGGTAAACGGGCTCTCAGTTCTGAAATGTATGGACCACAGTGGAGCAGACATGCAGTACACACAAATGGTTGCTAAACTTTTCAGTTCACCATATCTGTCTTTCCAAGGTAAGATGGAAGTCCGTATTTTCCGCTTGTGTTCTAAGATTATTATATCTTGATAAGTTTCACTATTTTTCATGATCCATGTTTCAGACCATAAACCTGTTATTGCAATTACACATGGAGATATGCTTTCACTCTCAGAACGTGCACGTGTTCGTGTTTATCTGGGAGAGCTTCTGGGCATTCATCCAAGTAAACATACATTTGATATCCCAGGTGAGTCGTTTGTAGTCATTTCATTTCAGTTAGCATTCTTGCTCGAGAACGAGTTGACTATTGAATGTTCGTTATGCTTTCAGATAACTGTGAACCGACAACTGAGTTGACTATTGTTGACCTGGTACGCTATGCTCTCGAGCATGCCGATAGGAATCTTCCCCGCAAAGCCCGACACATAATTAGCAAGGCAAGAATCTCGAGCATGACTATTGTGCCCATACAACCGAATCTTATGTGTATTTTCTTCAGAAATGATGCTGACTGGATATGCCAAAATGGCATGTTGGGTAACGGGTCAAGTCGGGTAATTTTAAAAGCATGGTCAGAAACGGGAATATGTTTTATTTTATTAATTTTTTTAATTTCCAAGGATAAATCATGTGTTAAATATGGTTGCAGAAACCCTTTTTGTCACAAAAATTATCTAGCCTGTTCTAATAAAAAGCGATTTAAGAGGTCTTTATGCATTTGAATACACTTCAGATGAAGTTCTTTGGCTTAATTGATTTGATTTACTAGAGATAATCGACCGATTTATAAGCTAATGGTTCAGAATCGCCTTTAATGCTGACTATAAGTTAATATATTGCAGGGTTCTACTATTCAAGTATGGACACATTTGCTACTACTATTAGCTGCAGGAGTATTCATCTTTACAGCCCACTTTCAGGGGTTCCATTCTCTGAAATGTCATAGCGAAAGTATTTCTCAACCAAACCTGGAAATAAAGAAAGTTATGGAATTTCACCAAGCAAGTGTTCCTGAACAAGATCCGGAAATACATAAAGTTCATCAAGAAAATGTTCCTGAACCTGATTTGGAGATAAAGGAAGTTATAGCAGAAACTATTTCTAAACCAAGCCTGGAAATAAAGAAAGTTGATGCAGAAAGGGTTCCTGAAAAAGCCCGGAAAAGAAAGAAAGTTAAAGCACGAGGAAGGGTTCGTGAACCAAGTCTGGAAATAGATTGGAAGAAGATTCGACACCTTTGGTAGAAGTAGTCTTGTGGGTGCAAGGAAACCAACACTTACATGTGCATAAATAAGTTGCTGCTATATATTTGGAAATTATAGAGACGGTGGATAAATATTGTGAGAAAGCATGTGCAGATGCACAACTTATAAGTTTGCAACATTGGTGGCCTTCTCACAATATTTAGCCTTGTAGACGATCCCTCGGTGTCATTAAATGTGCGTGTGTGGGTTTGTCTTGAAATTTGTAAAGTTCATGGATATATCATGTGTTTACCCAAATAAAGATCCTTCAAACTTAGTTTGCACATTAAATCAATTGCATACATGTGTATGTATGTGTATATGGACGGATTCAAATAGACACAATCTTGGGTAAAAAGGGTAAAGATGATATATGAAAGTGACTCAAGGTAACATCGGTTGACGGGTGTTATATGGACATGTAAAATGAGATGTGTATTTGTAATCTCATTCCTATATCTGATTATAAAACTGTATCCTATACGTGATTTTTTTCCTTCTGTTGGATACCGTTGCTCATTATATCGGGTCCGCGAGTATCATGTATACAAAATCTACCAAATAGGATATTTGTTTTCTAAAACCTTATTTCAACCGGCTTAAAACAATGTGTTATATTTGTTTTTTTGTTGGTGGTGGTATTTTTAATCTAAGGATATCAACAAGTTTAAAAATAAAAACTTGTTCCATCTATACTATCTATATCTATATCTATATTACTATATAAACCATTTAACATTCTCTCTCCTCTTAAATTTTAAGAGTTCTTAAAATTCAATCAAAACAAAATCTTGACCTTTTATTATATCTAAATTAATCTCATCCACTCAATCTTTAACCACATCATTCTCTTTCCTAATTTACTTTAAGTTTTTATTTATTTAAGATATATTATTCTACACTAACACACTCTCTCACACAAACACAATTATCAACCCACATCAACATAATTTCCAAAATCTTATTAACTTTTCTTTCCTTAATTCATAAATATAAATCTTTTTTCTTATATTAATGTCTTTTAGAATTTATTTTTAAAATTAATAAAATAGTTTATGCAAATAAAAGAAATTTTGAAAAAAAAAACATGTTGCAGAAAACTTTTTCGTGACATTGAATCACACGAATAACATATCATTACATTCTTGAAAGTGAAATGTCGTAAAACAGAAACTATTTACTACAGCAGCATTGCGCGGGTACGATGCCAGTATCAACGTAGCGACAAAATAAATCTAAAGGTACCATCTTAATTAGTGACGAGAAAAAACCATCTATGATTTGATGTTATATATATTGAAAAGCTCATAATATTTTACCAGACACGAAACCGACCTAAAAAGTGATGCGAACTTGAAATAGGTCAAAAGTAGTATCCACGAAAAAATTGGGTTGAGTTAGGAATAACCCGAAAGTGACACGTATCATCGCTTTAAGAGTACAACTGTAAACTTATAAAAAAAAATTCTATAATACTTAAATTTTAAAAGGGGATTGTTAATTATAAAGTTGAAGGACAATAAAACTCATGAAACATTATTTTTATATATTTTGGTAGTTTAATGACATTATTTATTGATACTTAGTAGAAGTGTAGTACATCACATTATTTTTAACATTTATGTATATAAGTGAATAAAAAAATAAAATCATATTGAAAAGAACATTGAATTTGAGGTTCGAATCCAATCCAAACGAATATTGAATATTGAAGTTCAAATTTAAACAAATATCATATTTGAAATTCGTATTGAAACAAACAAAGAATTAGAAAAAGTAAAAATGAAAACATTATTTGAAAATTAAAAAAATATTCGTCGAATACATTTGGCCGAAATGGGTGGACACGAAACACGACACGTATCCGACACGAAAAAGTGACATGACTCAAACTCAACGCGAAATAAATGGGTCAACACAAAACTAACACAAATACAAATGACCCGAACCCAATAACCCTAATTGCCAACCTTATTATATTCAAAAATTACCGATGAATCAGTCACAATAGCGAAGATAGACAAAACCGTTGGTAATTTATCTAAAACTATTAATTGATTTTGTCTTTGTTCTTTTTGAAACAACTAGGGGTGAGAGCAAAAATTAAAACTAAACAAAAAGCCACGAAAATAGAAAAAATGGTTTTTTTTCCGGTTTGTTCAGTTTTGTGTTGTAGAACCGAACCATAAAAACGAATTAAACCATTGTAGAGGGTGGTGGTGGTGCTAGCAATGGTGGTGGTGGGTTGTGGCATTGGCAATTGTGATGGTAAGGATCGGTTGTGGGCGGTCATAGTTGTAGTTAGTGGCGAGGGGTGATGGTGGTGGGCCGGTGGTGGTGATAAGCTAGGTTGGGGTTACGATCGTGTTGTGCTCGGGATGGTTTGTCATGAACCGGATTTGTTTAATTATTCGTGTCAAGATATATGACACAAACCCATATACGTGAAAAGACAACACGACATGTGTAACCCGTTTAAATATACAGATGAACGGGTCATTCGCGGGTTGACGAGTAATAAACGGGTCAGCGGGTTTAGTTTTACTATTTTAGTCTTTTATTTGGTAAATTACATTATCTAAATGTAAAATACGAATATTTCAACTCTACCTAGATAGTTAAATCCAAATACAAAGACCTGATTTTTCTAAGAAACCAATTAGCTACGAGTAATAAAACAATGATAATTAGATGTGCTTACTCTCATTAGTGTCAAACGGCGAAGAAACAAAAAGGAAAAAATAAATTTGTTTTTTTTATCGTTACGAGGATTAATGTATACAGGAAAAACCTAATAGCTAAATAGGAGAAAGGAAAACTGGAAAAATGAAAGGGTAAATAAAAAATAAAAAATATACAAAATTATACTAAGTGGGGGTCAACCCTCTAACCAACCCGAACACGACCCCTTTAATTATACGAGTTGGCGGGTCATCCCAAAAATGATCTGTGCTCAACCTAAACTCGTTATTTGAGTATAGGTCATATAGTCGATATTTGTCACCCCTAAGGCTAGGTATGATGGGGTGGGTGGATGGTGACAACAAGGTGGAGGTGGCGGTGGTTGAGGTGGGAAGTGGTGGTTGTGGATGGTAGGCGAGGAATGGTGGTGGTGGTTAACGGAAATAAGGTACCATGTTAACCGAAGATTAGTGAGGCAAATTGGTAGAAGAAGAAGAAGTATCATAGTGATTGGTCAATTGGGGGTTTCGATAAAATTTACCAATTCAAAAGGAATGTTTGCAAATCAATCACTTGTATGAAGGAATTGTAAAATCTTATGAGTAAATGAATTCAAAGAAATTGATCAAATTTAATTCTAACAAAAAAACAATCAAGTAACATAAGAAATCGAATTCCTAACGATTTTACAAACCAAATGGGCCCTAAAATTTAATGGGAATTAACTTTTTTTTATCTATGTATTTCTCCTTTATTATGCCGGTCTTCATCCAACCATTACACTATACCCGTACTTCATCGTACCATCACGTCATGTAATGTATTTTTCCATTTTGGTCATTTTATCACACACTATGATAAGTACCATAAAAAATGAGGGTGTTAAGTAAGCTTTTTTATACTTAAACATATTAGTTTATGTGTTTATATCTTAAAAGCTTATAAAGTATTAACTTATAACTTATTAATTTAGTGTGTGATAAAATGACTAAAATGGAAAATAGGGGGTTGGAGTAAGAGGTAAAGTGGTTGGAAAGAATTGAATTTCAGTAAAAATACATTAACAAGCTCAAGAACAATAGCTTCTTCCAATGGCTTATAAAACCTAGTTTATTTTCTTAAAATAAACTTATCTTTATAAGCTAAATCAAACCACTTGCTTCTAAAAGAGAATAAGATGATAAGGTTATATATAAACCAGGTAATAAGCTAACCAAAACCAAAATATTTCCTAATCTATGTTGCAAATTGGGCCATGGATAAAGTGTACATATGTAGCCCAATGGTGATGACTTTAACTTGGCCCATTTGCTAAAATGAAACCATGTGCCTGATTTCCTTTTCCTTATTAGCCAGAGCCAAAGTGGAGAAAAGAATGCACAGAGACTGCTGGTATGGTTTTCTCAATGGAATATAAGGTTTTTACTTGAGATATGTGTATTTTGCGTGCAAACAGTTAGAGAAGGAGACTCTTTGATCAATTGGTAAATCATGAATTAAATTTGGAATATGCTATGGGAAAGTTGCTTTGGTGGAATATGCTATGAGAAAGTTACCTGAGACTGTTTTTGAGTTGTATCATTTCTGACTTGTCTTTTGAGTATCTCTTTAGTATTGAATTGGTTACAAAGTGTAAGAAGCCATGGATTTGTCATGGTCTTACTAAGGATAGGGTGTTCACTCATGACTCATGGGCTTGTCTAGAGGTTGTTTGATATGAATGAAGAACAAGAACGTGATGATAATCCACTACCCAATGATGATGGATTAGAAGACTCCGATTTTGATCTTGGTACCAAGTATGCATCCAAAAAGAAAAAGAAGCAACAACTGGGATCGTCTTATTAATAGCTTGAAAGTGTTAGCAGATATAATTGGTTCAAAAATTGAACAAGTAACAAAAAGCTTCACTTTAGTCTTAGGAATCAACAAGGATAGAAAGTAGCTATGTAAAACGCTTCACACAGATGAAAAAAGTGGATGGTTTGATTACACCAGAATGTAACAAGGTTGTGTGTATGTTTTCACGTAATGAGGACTTGATGGTGATTTTTTTTATTGTAAATGATGAAGACAAATTAACATGGGTTTCACATATGCTTGTTGAAGATGATTGACATTGAATTTATAAAACATTTGATTCGTGTTTTTCACGTAGTGTTAATCGTAATAAGAATAGTTATTTCCATCTTTTTATATTTTCTTAGTTGACGTGATACTCTTATATAAATTAATTTTTTATATGGCTTTGCTATTATTAGGTTCATATTATTTATTAATGATAATCTCATAGTCTTGATATTTATCAATTTATTTAAGATGTGCAAAGTGTATTTAAAATAAACTTTATATATGAAATTATTTAAATTTAAGTTATATCTATTTTTTATTACAGTAGCATTTTGATCATTCTTTATGTATTTCATTCTATTTTAATGTTTATTTCTATCTACTAAACATCATACGGTGATTCATTTCATTCCGAGAAAGCAAACAAACATGCCGATAGAATGCTAATGAACCTTCTATTCCTTTGTCATTTTTTCAGTCCAACCAAAAAGACCCTTAAGTAAATGATTTTAATTCCATCCAGCTCACTTATGAAATGGACTTTCCATTCCCGAGTGAATGTAAACATTCCTGTAAATTAGATTCCAGTCAAAAACAAATTTATCAAAAGCAATATATATCAAAATTTGATTTTAATATCTTTCAATTTTTTCGAATTCCATAAAACAAACGATAACTTTATAGTATTACAATGCTCATCCCTACTCATAATTTGTTAGAAAAACATCTCCTATTAAAAATAATTTATCTTCATATGACATCCACCACATGCTATCTACACTAAGGACATAATTGTTGGTGGATAATAGTTAAGTTTTGTAGTTGGACACAGTTAGACCAAAATTATACAGCCACAAGAAGCAAAAGAAAAGGAAAGAAAGAAATCTAGTATTTTTATAAACCCAACTTGGGACCTCAACAATTTAGGCCTGTAAGTATGACATTTTTTATTCTAATAATTTGGTTTGTGCTCAAAATAATGAGTGACGGATTCAGAATTTTTCGTCACAGAGACAGACAAACTAAAAAATGACACGGTATAAGAATAGAATTATAAAATAAAGAAAGTAATAAAATTTTTTACTATGCATGCTCGATTGACTAGTGACCCATGTCATCGTAACAAAGTGAAAATCCGTATATTTGACATATTCAAATTTGTTGCAATACTAATATATGGTAGAATCCACAAGTTGCTTTGTGCAATTTGTTCACGAAAACCAAAAAATCAACAACTACCAAAATCTAAACATTGTCACATGATCACCGAATTATTCAACTTCAGAAAGTAAGATACGATGGTTACGTTATTTTTTTTAAACCGCTCCTAAATTCACCTCAAATTTGTTCACGATGGGACTTGAACCTATGACTTTAAGGCACGAGCAACACTAAACATAAACTACCTCAATACTACTAAGCTAGAAGACTTGGGTACGATGGTTTACGTCGTTGAATGATCCCAACCGACCACAAAACTTCACAAACCAAACAATCACCTATCACAATTACTATTTGCTTTATAAAATTGACTAGTCGGTCTGAAAAAACAAAGCTACTAGATGGTAGATGTCATCCGTGACCAAAAAACAAATCAAAGAAGAATGAAATAGACAGAATGGGAAAACATACCTGAAGCAATAAGAATTGTACTCCTAAGATCAAATGGTGTACACGTGTTTAGCCACCCCATGCTTTAAGTCACCTTAGCGTCGTATAACTCACTTAATGCTTTAGCCATGCTTAAATTACAGTACTACCCACGCTTCCGCTTCAAACTTTTTTTATTTTAAATTTATTATATATTATATTATTTAACTTCTAATATTACGAAATTTAATAAAAAATTATAAAATTAGATTATAAATTTATATATATTGCAAAAAAAAATAAAAAATAAGATTAATAACTAACTTTCATTAAAATAAAAAAAGAGTACATAAAAAATTACAATTAAAAAAAACATCAACGATTTATTTTTTAATCCATATTTTTTCCGGATCGTGTTTTTTGCCTGTTGAACAGTTTCTAGATCCTCGCCTTCCAAACCTTCGTCGGATTGTTTAAAAATTGTGACGCTTTTTGGAATTCTTTTTCTTCTCGTAAACGCGGCCTCCGTTCATTTTGCTCAAGAAGCCCCATGTTGTACTCGTCCATTGAACTTCGGAAGCCGCCGAGATCCTTGAGTAATTGGTTAAATTCTTTCGATGAAACCCGGGACGAGGTCGAAGAAATCGCTCGTTTTCCTTTCTTTTTTCCAACCGGGCGTGCCGGTTCAATTCAACCACGTTTTCATTGTCGATTTCTTCGTCGAGGGGATGTGCTTGTGCGTCCGAGAAAATGCTGGAGTCGGACGTTTGGTTCTTTTGCTTGAACCATACGATGGTGGTGGAGGAACGGGAGCCCATTTTGGGGAAGCTCGAAGGATGTCTCATGCGTGTTCAAGGACAAAGTTGGTGTTGTAAATCTCTCTATATTGTATATAGGTGTTTTTCTTAATGTCCGCGTCACTTTGTCCACTTTTGCGGCTCGTCAACAAATTTTTGTAGATCCCGTTAAATGCGCCAACTTACTTATTCTTTCCATTTGGAGTTGAGTTGGTGTGCGGTGAGTTTTTTGGTGTTGGGTTCACGTCTTTTTTTTCCATTTCCTTGTGTCGCGATCCGGACGCGTGATGGGTGTTGGAATGGGGTTGGGTCTCCGGTATGGCGTCGAGACCGGGATAGGTGTTGGGAAGGGGTTGGGTTTCGGGAAGGGATAGAGGCTCATACCTAAACTCGTTTTAAGGCAAGTTGGGTGGGAAAGTTGGGATTTTGGGTAGAAGGTTGATTGTAGCCCATATTGTATTGAGGACTAGAGAGGTTGAAGAGTTGCAGTGGAGCAAACATCGGGTTGGGTACGTACATTGGCGGTGGCGTGTCGAGTCGGAAAGCGTTAAAAAACGGAGTTGGTTGATGGTTTTTTGATCGAGATGAGTTTAGGTTGTTTAAAGAGGACTCCATTTTGAAGTGAAAATGTAGAGAAAATATAAGTTGTATAAAGTTTGTAGGGAGAATTGGTAGAAATTTATGACGTAAAGTGGTTAAAGGTGAAGTGTTTATATAAGTAGCGAGTAAAATTTTTTATTTGAAACGGCCAAATGACCATTCGAGTGTAAATAGAGGAGTAAATGGCTCTCTCCCTCTCTCTCTTCTTGGTGCTATCGGCATTCAAACGCCGACCAATTCAAAAAATTCTTGGTACCGAAGACACCGGGGTGGTGTGCCACATCGGTGCCGAGTGCCATCTCACATTCGCTGAGGCTATGCCGCACCCACATCATCGCTCTAATGATACACCTATCACATTAAAATGATTGTAAGATATTTTAAAACGATAAAACTAAGAATTTGGTTAAATATGAAACTTTGAAATGTCATAAATGTAAATATGATATTTATAAATTATGATGGGCAAATACGATATTTTAAGGTTTAAGAAGGACATATATGAATATCTCCTTAATAATTTTGATTCAAATTAAAGTTAAAATTGATTCCAATTTTCACCTAAGAAAAGTCAAAATTGTATTTCAATTTGTAACAAAATAGAAGACTCGGATTTGATACTTTAAACGTTAATAAGGATATATTAAGTAATTATAAAATGCGAAATAAATTAGAATTAAAAAATGGTGACAGACGGCGTGATAAGCGGTGGAAGTGTCAACGTGGGGGGGAGGGGAACATGACGGCATAAAAGTGATATCATGATACGAAAAAACATTATTATTTATCTTGTACAGGCCATTGATCTATTGTTACAATTAGAGGCAATATGATCACATCTTTATTAGTTATAATTTAAAAAATTAATATGATTGTAAGATATTTTAAAATTATAAAACTAAGAATTTGGTTAAATATAATATTTTGAAATGTTATAAATGTAAATATGATATTTGTAAATTATGATGGGCAAATACGATGTTTTAAGATTTAAAAATGACATATATGAATATCTTCTTTATAATTTTGATTCAAATTAAAATTAAAATTGATTCCAATTTTGACCTAAGAAATTAAATTGATTGTAAGATATTTTAAAATGATAAAACTAAAAATTTGGTTAAATATGATATTTTGAAATGTTATAAATGTAAATATGATATTTGTAAATTATGATGGGCAAATACGATGTTTTAAGGTTTAAGAATGACATATATGAATATTTTCTTAAAAATTAAAATGATTGTAAGATATTTTAAAATGATAAAACTAAGACTTTGGTTAAATATGATATTTTGAAATGTTATAAATGTAAATATGATATTTGTAAATTATGATGACAAATACGATGTTTTAAGGTTTAAGAATGACATATATGAATATCTTCTTAATAATTTTGATTCAAATTAAAGTTAAAATTGATTCCAATTTTGACCTAAGAAAAGTCAAAATTGTATTTCAATTTATAACAAAATAGAAGACTCGGATTTGATACTTTTAAATTTTTTTATCTAGATCAATGGGTAATATTGTCTAATAAAATTTATACATATTAGTCTTTTGTTTGTATTATATTATTATTATTATTATTATTATTATTATTATTATTATTATTATTTTAATTGCCTTTATATATACTAATTAATTCAATTTATATACTTTTATTAATTTACTTAATTTAATTGTAATATAATGTATACAATGAACGGAATATACACAAAAGCTATAACTACATACATATCCTCTTCTAACCCTTAACCAAGTTATGATAGAAACCACCTATTATTTAACCTTCTACACTAATTCTACCTTTCTAAGTTTTCCTATCATAACCACTTTAGTTGCATCACATTGGTGATTGCTTGACCGATGGCACGACATCACGCCAGTGGGTGTATGTGATGGATTGATCATGTTGATAGACTAATAGTAAGCATGGTGCATCACCCCTCTATTTTTGCTTGGCGAGAGAAACATTTTCTAAAGAGATATAAGGTGCGTTAATGTAGTATCACAAGCAACAATGGAGTTGGTCTGTTCTTTCGGCATAGAGTGAATGACGAATATGTTCTTTTTGTTCATCAATGGATAGAGGTACAAACAAAATATATGATTTAAGAAGAGAGACAGAGATAATGATGAAGTAGAGGTGTGTGAGACTAGAAACTAAAAATGTGTTCTCCGGATATAAGAAATCTTGAAGAGTGAGAAAGGTTGGTGAACTATTATGATATATGTCTTATTAATTTTTTCTAAAGAAGGAAATTTTTCCTATTCAGGTTCACCTAGGGGTGTCTAACCTTTGACTATGATGTACATGATCAAACCGATGTTACTCCTCGAAATTTCTAAAACAACTTCCCGGTCAACCTTTGATTGAAGATCCTAATATTTAAACCCTTGACCTCCCCTGTAAAGAAAAGATGACTATATAGTATACCACCAAGATTTCTTGATGGTTAAAATGTCTTACTAATTAATTTGTTTAATTAACGGGTTTATTTGTTTGACAAATTAATAGGTTAATAATGAGTGTTTTCAAAAAATTAATATAAACAATTTATTAACTAAAGTTGATTTAATTCATTAGTAAACCGTTTATAAACTTAATTTAATAATTATTCACCTAAACTCGATTTTAATAAAAGAAATATAATTTTCCATTGAGTATTATATATGTGTTGCCGATAAACTTGAGAGAAAAAAATAGAGATGTGACAAAAAATGATGTAATCTAATGATGATGTTGCAATAGTGGTGGGGGTATTTTGTTAATAAGGGACGAGTATTATTGTTAATAATTGTTTACCCCGTTACTAATTAAATTAAATTATCTCTAACATATAAATGATTTGACTTTATTCTATTTAATTGATATTCATATTATTATACCTTATATATAAAAATATAGGGTTTTTGGGTTTTTTAATTACATTTGTAACCCAACAATGTGACTACCAATTGAAATGTTGCACATATGCTAACCAATAATACTAACATAAATTATATATGTGCAAGCAAAAAAATATAACCAAGACTTTGTTTACAATGTTGGTCAAATTTCAGTGTTTTATTATTCTGAAAGGTTCCACATGTGCAACACTACAGTAGTTAACAACTAAAGTGGCGGTGATAGGCAATAGTGTTGTTGTGTCGTGGCTAGTGACAGTAGTGGTCGTCGACGGTGTTGTGAATGGAAAAAGTCAATCTAAAACACATTTGACTATTTTAGCTGTTTTCAATTATAAGAAAAACAATTTATGATTAAAAAAATAAAGAGTTAATTACAAAAATTGTCTATGTGATTTAAATTTAGTTTCACATTCAGTCCTTTAACTTTAAACATTACACTAGCATTCAATATGGTTTATATTTTGTTTCAAACAGTCCTTCACACTACATAGGGTTAAGTTCGACCTTTAGTAAAAGGTAATTTAGTCATCTCGTTCATATCTTTGTTTCCAGACAAGTTTTTTTTTAAGCCACCTTATTCTTGTTAACAAACAAGATGTCCCTTTTAACCTACCTAATTCTAGTTACCGAACAATATTCCCCTTTTAACCTACCCCTCCCTCCCCATATTCATTGGACCCCTCTCGCTGTGTCACTTTCTAAGTACATCTTTGACTCTCCGCTCTTTGGATGATGACATTACAACTCTGGTCTCCACAACGCCATCTCTTTTATGTGTTTACCGTTACCCAACTCCCCATCATTGTTGTACATGCTCCTTTGAGCAACACATCTCAAAATTCTCATATGTGTATATAGTTTGAATGTTCTCCCTCTTCTTCCTATTCTCATGTGATAACTTAAATTAGCCTAGATCCTTATTATTCCTTACACGCTTGAAACAACGTAGTTAGAATATAGACAAAAGAACAAAACAATATAATCTCAAATCTAGAATTTCAAATTTTGTGTGTGTTTAAAGAATTTATAGTTTGCTTTCTTGTGTGTCAAGATTTACGATTAGGTGTCCAAATATTCTATTAGGGTTCAAATTTGAAATTGAATAGTTTGTGGGTGTGTGCATGCTTGTTTATAGTTGAGTATTTTCAAATTCAATAACATCTTGATCTATAATATTTATTTTAGATTTCTTGTGTGTGTGTGTGTTTATGCTTGAATAGCTAATAGGGTGGTGCATATCGATTGAGTGTGATATATTTGATATGACAAGTTGCTCACGATGGTCCGGCGGTTGGTTCACGATGGTCTGGACGTATAGTTCGTGATGGTCTAGCAGTGTGTAACATCCTAAATTTATGTAATCATTATAAAAATGGAAAGTTATCTACTTTGAATAGTAGGGTATGGAAAGTTGACCCTATGAGGCAAACCTTGAAATTTATAAGAGAATAGTACTACATCATAATTTTTATTATATTAATTTATATAGGTATATTACCGAGAAAGGTAACATAAATATCTATATTTGTCAATAAAGGTAATGTCCAATTTTTTAGGCCAAGAAAGGATTCTAAATTTCAATTTCTAACATTAAAAGTAACCGGTTACCGTCATAGCATGTAACAGGTTAAATGATGACGTGACTAATTTTAATATTACGCAAATTGACGAAAAATGTAACATAAATATCAAAATTTGTCAATAAAGGTAATGTTCATTTTTTCTAGACCAATAAAGAATGATGAATTCCAATTTGAAACAAAACATCATTTTTGGATCTAGGTTCGTGTTCGTGTTCATGTATGTATTTCTCTTTCCTTTATATAATAATAAAATATTTAAAATTAAAACAATAATACATCATTTTCGTATATGATATTTGGAATATATTATGTTGGTACTTTGACATTTGACTACTTGCAGTTGGTATTTT
>JAUEJL010071728.1:0-16502 GCA_032274825.1 Drosophyllum lusitanicum | reverse complement strand
TTGTTACGGTTTTAAAGAAAAGATAAGTTCTATCTTTAAATCACGATTTGTTCGTAGATAAATCAAGTATAAATATATCCTCTGAATATGTTTATATGTACGTGATACACAGAGAAAAAACTGCATAAGTTGCAAAACTGTGTGGGTTGCGATTACTTTGTGTGTTCAAAGTACGAGAGTTTCAATTTCTTGTTAATCAGTTTTAACAAGAAATCCGATCATCAATTAGTTTGTGATCCAAGAGTGTTTAGAGAAAGTTGAGTTTGTAATCAGTGCCAGATCAAATCATTCTGTTGATTTGATTAAAGAGTGAAATTGTAATACATTGATTGATTATTGAATATACATTCGTTTGAATTGTTTGATTGTTTTTTAAAGTGTATTCAACCCCCCTTTCTACACTGTATCGGTTGCTTGTTTACCCTCATTGGGACCAACAGTTATGCTTAGTAAACAAGAGAAATTAGCGTGGTTAGCCATCATCTACTTCATCTTCACCAAAGAACTTGAGGTAAGCATAATTATGGGTTTTCAAGCTTTTATGGATCATTCAAGGATTTAAGTGAGTTAAATGTTGTTTATGGTAGTTTGGAGTGTAGGAAACTCCCAGTTTGTTTGATCCAAATGGTGTTTTTGTGAATTTGGCCGGCGAAGAATAAGTCGTATGACCAAATTGGTTCAGACTGAGGGAGGCACGGGCGTGCCTATAAAGAGTAGGGGCGTGCCTAGTGGCCGTGACCGCCATAGTTCATGAGGTTCGGGCATGTCTTTCAGGATGTACGACTTAAGATGTATAAGTCAGATCATCTATTAGTCGCACCAAATTGTAGGCATGGGCGTGCCTTTAGAGGGGTACGGGCGTGCCCCTACCAAGTTCAATTTTCTTATATTCAGTTTCAACATGTGTTTAATACGTTGTTGGTATTATATTGTAGAGACTAGTCGTGGGCATATTCGTTGAATCTTAATCACTTATGGATTAATTATATCTTTACTGCTTACAAGGTGAGTCTTGTAGACTATTTTTTATATGTGCAGCATGTGTGTTATTACATGAAATACTTTTATGTGTTCATCATATGTGTTATTCAGAATACTACTATGTGTAGTAGTGGCTAAGAAATAGTATAATACTGTGACTCAGTTTGCTGCCCTAGGTCTAGAACTAGTGGCTGGCAGGTTATCATTATGTGTTGCCTATATGAGATCTTATGCATGTGTTTATATAATTGATAGTCTGGTTTACTCACTAAGCTCTCGCAGCTTATCAGATATTATTTTATGTGTAATTTTTCAGGGCACAACAAAGACAAGGGCAAAGCTTCGGTTTAACTTCAGTTTGATAAACTTTTGAAATATTAAACGCCTTGTTGTATAGGACATGTTTTTTATACTAAACTTGCATTTGTTTTCATATGTGTGTAACTTTTGATACAGTGGATTTTTAAACAGTTTACGCTTATGCTTTTATGTACAAATTTCAGTATGTGAAATATTACTTGATTTTTTATCACAATGATCAATTTTATAAATTGGGACATTACATAATCATTGTAAATATCACATAAGATATTACTCCAAGATGTTCCGGTATCAGTCCCAAACACTTGATAGTTGTGATATTTCCACAATGTGTCATGTGAAATGAAATTATATTCAAATAAGCTCTAGACTCTATTAGTGCACGGAAGAAGTCAAGGACCGGAGCAGCTTGTCCTCCTTGTTTCAATTTCAACAATATCTAAATGAGATGCCTATAGAGATGTGCTAAATCTCCGTGTAAGGTTAAAACAACTATCTGTTAAGCGATAATTGAGTACTTGGCTGAGGTTAGTACATCGCATCATTGGGTTGATGATGTCTTCTTCAATACCAAATCAAACGAATGAGAATCAGTAGCATATGTGGCTACCTTAATTGATATTGTTTAGTTAGGATCTTGCTTTTCTTTTGATCTTGTCTCACCCACAGCTCTCATAATATTTTTCAACTTCTCCCTCAAACTCTCATAGATATATGTATCATTGTCTGGACACTTGTCAATTTTAAATGGGAGCAATCATAGTGATTTATCAATAGGAATGATTTTCAAGAAAGATTATGTTGAAAAACGATTGTCAAGAGAGATTTGATCAATTAAAAAATTATGAAGAATGATTTTATCAAGAAAGCTTAAAGAATTTTGTTGATCATATGCTCCCCCATTCTCTGTTCCATCTCTCTCTATTTCATTTACCTCTACACACCAATCTGTATCCCGCGATAACCGATTCTGCTCACCTATTTGACGTATAAACCCTTATGCTCTCCTCTATGATAAGGTGAACTCCCGGACAGGTCCTTCCGGTTCTGGATTGACCATAGTAGGAAATACCTACACTCCCTCATTCATGGTGCAATTCGATCATCAGAATACAATTAATCCATCAAAGTGTTATATTGATTATCACAACCAAACATAGGATGAATGCTTTGCGGAACAAATCAAATGAAATGTATCAAGGAATGATTTTAGAATGATATAAGATGGAATTTAGGAAATGAAAGATGATCAAATGAAAGATCAACAAGAAAGCAAAAAAGATATTAGAATGAATCAGTGAATGGATACCTTCTTGAATTGAAATAAGAATCACAGTGGCTACTACAATGTGAAAATGTAACGCCCATTTTTTAAAGTGTGCAACAAGGAAATAACAATAATACTGTTTTAAAATAGGGCAACAACCGGTACAAGTAATATAAAAATAGTCTTTCTTTGATGTTGCACAATAGCTCTTTAGCATGTCCACGTGGAAGCCTACACATAACCTAAAAAGAATAAACAACGGAAGGAATGAGCTAGAAAGCCCAGTGAGTAACTCCACAAAGTACTCAAATGATAATAATTAACATGTAAATGTAATTTCATCAAAGTATGCCACTCAGGCCACGGTTTGCTACACAGGACACTACCATCAACACATATCATAGATATCATATACAACATATACAAATAGCTATATGCATAAATCACATAATCATCCATGATCACATAATCAAAACACATGATACTGATGTAGTGCACTGACGAGGATTTCACTTTTCATATGCCTACCCAAGGCACCCAAGGGTTTTACGTCTCTTACAATCACATCTGACTGCGTCTCTCACAATCACATTTGACTGCCCAAGGCACCCCAAGGGTCTTATATTTCTCATAATCACATATGATTGCCCTAGGCTCCCCAAGGATCTTACATCTCTCATAAATCATCATAAAACCATACACGCATAATCACATTGATAAGCCATAATATCAATGGTCACCTGCTTACTCTTGTTTCGTTAATCATGGTGTAAGCAGATATCTAAATATATATCACATAATTACACTTCTTTACATTACTCGTTTATTTTTCATTCCACTTTTCCGCTTTTAATGAATACTCAATCTCAGTCGTTCATTTTGTAAGTGGAATTCATGGATGGAGAGCATAGGGGATAGAGTGTGGCAAGGTGCATGAGATGAATTCATGGGTGGGCAATGAAATTGAAGGAGAGGGAATTGGACGTCTGAGATTGAGTCTCCCATTCTCATTTAATTTCTCATTCTCATTTGAACCTCCATCTCTCTCTCTCTCTCTCTATATATATATACACACACACAGATCTCCATATTTATTTAGGTACATAGACATAGTCCATCATACTTCCTTATATTTTCTATGACACATGCCCATACGATTACTTTTATATTTAATACTCTTATATGTATCTTACTTAGATACTACTCTTCACAATTACCCACACGTACGCATACCGCATGTAGATATGTATTTATTAATATATAACACTGGAATAACACACTCTCTTTAATTATGTAATTATACATATCAACATCACTTATTTAAAACCCTCGTATAATCTTTATAATTGTGAATCCCACAACACTAATAAGAGTTACACTTTACAACGGAGGATTAATTATTAACCCCGCCCTTTCCTCTTTTTATTTATATACACGTCTCTCGCCATTAATATAATACTAATATTTCAGTCTTAGTCATAGACATATATCTCTGTTTCACGACTCTTATATACTACTGTATCCGTCTCTATTAATTTTGTGTACATCGCTGTACTCTTTACCAATTAATTATTAGTAAAGCTTTCGGTAGTAACAGGTAACATCAATCATGCAATAAATTTCACTTAAGTTTTGATTACATATAATTACCGGTAATTAATATCTCTAAGTACTAGATTGAGGTACTCATCTGAAGAGACTAACTCCTCATGATGCCTTTGGTCCATATATCAGCCTAGAATTAAAGCACAAACATCAAAACATGAAAAATCATAAAACTACTCTCTGTCACCCGCACGCATCGCGTCCAAGAAACCGACGTGTCGTGTCACGCTTAAATAGGCCGGACGCGTCGTGATCCTTACTCTGACACGTCACATCGCTAGAATAGTCACAAACCGCCATTAATTTCAGAACTCAAATCCGACCCAAAACCATATAAATCGATCCCTAAACATCTCCTAACACTTACAAATGTTGTTTAGGACCTTTTAGAATAATGTTATAATATCAAACTCTCAATTAAAAACATCAAAAAAATTGATGAATAATTCAAGAACCCATTTAACCCATTAACACTTTAAACTTAAAAAATAATAATACTTACTTGATCCCCAAATGGTAGATGTTATTCTCCCGTGCTCTAATCTCCAAATTAATTACCAAAACTCTACTAAATTTGAGGTGTATGGGGGTGTGTTTATTCAAAGGAATAAGAAAGAAAATAAAGAAAGGTGATAAGGAGAAGAAGGAATAAGAAAAAGAAAAGGGAAACAAAAGCAAGGGTTGCCGCCTCTTTTAGGTGGTGGCCTTTTTAGCGGGTATCCCGCTCCCCTTTCCGATTTATAACTCATCTATACGGTATCCAAAATCTCGACGAGGATATATTCGGAATCATCATTAAAACCAATTAATAATATATAACTTTTACTCGTTATCTCAACTTTTACTTCATAACTCATTTTGAATACCTTTTATAAATTTTGGGGTGTTACAAAAACTGAATCAGAAGGTTTAGATTTCTTAGTGGAAGTCTATTTGGATTCAACAACTTTTTCATTTATAAGCTTATCATTGATGACTTTAGCTATGAACTTTGTCTTCTGAAGCTTGCATATTTTCTTCTCTAAAACTGAGCTGGAAACAAATGGTTGAGAAGCAACAAGACGCAGTTGCTCTAATCTTTTGACCTTTTCTTGCAACTTAACTTTTTCAATGCTAACTCTGTCAAACAACATTTCTTATAGTTTAACTTTTCTGTGCTTTTTGATGCTTTACAGAAGAATATAACAACAATTCTTTTAGCTTAGCATTTTCTTCTTTTAGTTAATTTGTGCTTATCTTCTCTTTTTCGAAATCGGCTCCTTTGTTCCCAATTTTCGACTTCATACTTTTGACATTTCCATTGAGCATTTCAATCTCTTCTTTTAGAGAATATGCTCTTTTCTTTTCCATCATATATTCTTGAAGATGATTCTTTATTGAAGAATCTTGATTACACACTTCAGAATGTTGCTTTTTATGCTCTGTGTGTTCCTCTTCTAAGTCATCATATAGAAGAAACATATCATTCAACATGGTCTTCAAATACTCTTTAACCGGTGATAATCAAGGATTGAGTGCAGACCAAGTTGTTAAACTTTCTTGAATTGAGATTCTTGTAAAATTCATCTTTGATAGCTTGAATCACAGATTGATTGTTAAAGAATGGTAATAGATTTGATAAGAAAATCAAAGAATTGAATTGATTGTGAAAACTTGTTGACTTGACTTAATTCGGGTCACAAAATGATGAGATTTTGGTTGAAAATAGGTTGATCGAATTTGGGTTTCAAAAATGATTGAAATTTGGTTGAAAATTGGTTAACTGAATTCGGGTCCCAAAATGATTTGAAAATTTGAGTTTTCAAAGTTGGGCCGACCGAATCCGATTAAGTTTGAGAAAATGAAATTGACCAAATTCGGGTGATAATTTTGAAAAATTTAAAATTTGAAGTTTGAAATTTTTTGATAATGACCGAATTCGGTTGACCAAGAAATTTTGATGACCGAATTCAGTTGAAGTTAGAAATCAGTTGACTATGAAACTTCTCTTGAACACTGAAAATTTGGTTGAACTTTAAAAACTTGGTTAAGGAATGACCGAAATTGGTTGAAATTCGGTTGATAAGTTGATCTTCAAATTTGGTTCTTTGAAATTCGGTTGAAACTATGGAATTGAGTCGACTGATTCGGTTGATTTGGAATTCGGTTGAAGTTGAAATCCTGTAGAAATTGAAACTAGTTAATCTTGAATTAGGTTGGACAAGAAACTTGTTCAATTTAAAGTTCGGTTGAATCTTAAAGTGATCGCATTCGGTTGATATTCCTTTGATAACGAATCCGGTTGTCACACACTTAGATAGATTTTCAAGTGTTAGGTCCTCCTTTGAATCTTCAACCTCGATGTCGGTTGTTCTTCCTTCGACACGTATTGAAATCTCAATTTCAATTCAAATATGTTTGTTATCTCCTAATTTCCTCAACAATTGATTCACCTACCTAATAGGCAATTTCTAATCCATTCATATCACTAATAACCTCAAATCAAATGTGAATTTGATGGAAACACTTGAAGAACACCAAAAACTCTTAGATCTGCAAATTAACCACTGTAATGTAATCCAATTTGAATCAAATGATTCATAAACCTTAGGAGATCACATATGAAGGTAAATTCCGATAAAACACCAACATTTCTCGAAATTTTTTTGAACCTCTCAAAGAACACTCCTCGGTTTTTCTAAAAAAACTTAAAAAACTTCTAAATTCAATGATGTTTCAGATCAAATCTTCTCCCATACCACTTGTTTTTCCTAAGTGATTCAAGCTTCAATCTAAACACACTATTGCATATGTAAGATTGTTAGGATTTAATATTGTATAGAGATAGAAGTTTATATTGTAGGAGAAGTTTTCTTTAAAAGCAAACATGAGGGATTCATCATGTAAATACTCTTATGAGTATCTATAGGGATATGACCTAATGTATCAAATATCGGTTGTCACACTTAATGAAAAAGGATCTAGGTGTTGTTGTCACACTTAATGAAAAAGGATCTAGGTGTTTGTGTGTGTTTTATACATTTTCTATGAAGATCCATCTTACAATTGGTCGATTTAATCGGGGCTTGAATCATATTCGGATAAACAAGTGGTATTAGAGCCTTATGGAGTGAAGATTTGGCTTGAAACATCATTGTTTATCATTGATTTTGAAGATATGGTGAGTTGAAGCAAAACCGAGAGCTGTTCATGTTGGAAAATCATATTTTCTGTGAAATCATTGTGTTTGGTTGATATAAGCACCAATCTGTGGTCATTTGATGATATAGAGCCATTACGAATCGATTAGAATCCATTTGGATTACATATTTATCGTCAATTTTCAGACCTGGGTTGAAAAGTGTTCTTCGTGTTCTTGAAGAAAATCACCAAATTAGCACTGATGTGGTGTTGTTTTGAAGAAGAAAAGGATTAGTAGTTGTTTGTTTATCAAGGCGAGTTATTGGTGGAAGAATTCTGGTTAAACAAACAACATTGGAGTGAAAATGGATCTAGGATTCAAGACTTGGCTAATTCAAAGCTAATCAACCAAATTCGGTCATAACAACATTATTGCATTCGGTCATTGAAGTACTTCAACCGAGAAATAACATTTTAGTAACAAAACTTCATACTTCTACCGATATCCAAGGACCACCGAATTTCGGTCAAGAGTTTAAAGAAACACAACCGAACTTAGTCAACTCTCTAAAGATCAAATTTACAAAGTCTAATTCTTTCAAACAAATTTCAAGCTAATTCGGTCGTCACTTTATACATTCATCTGAATTTTTGTCAACCTTTAACTAACTTTCTCATTTTTCAAAACCGAATTAGTTCTAATTTCAACCAACTTTCATCAGTTTTGAAACTTGATATCGGTCATCAAGTTTCAACCGAAATCCAACTTTTTACCCGTTATCGGTTGACCACTTTTCAACCTGTTTTAAAATCAATTTTGAAACCAGAATTCGGTCAACCTTCTTTTAACCGTTTTCCATCATTTTGTGACCCGAATTCAGTCAAATTAAAAGTTTTTCAAAATCAAGTGAATTTCTTTGAGTTTCATCTCAAATCTATTACCACTCCAAATGATCATTTTGTGATATAAGCCAACAAAGATGAATCTTACCAGGGTTTCTATCCAAGAAAATCTTTCTACCTGCTCAGCAAACAATCCTTGCTTGTTAAAGACAGAAGAATATTTGAAGATGATGCTTAACATCATGTGTCTACTATACGATGATTTAGTAGATGAACACGGGGAACAACTTTTTGAATTGTGCAAGAAAAATCCAGAATCATATAAGAAGATTCATTTTAAGCCTTCAAAACTTCAAGGGTTTGAATTCGAAAAGAATAGAGCAGATTCTCTCAAAACAGAGATAGAATTGTTCACAAAGGTGATGTCCAAAGTGTCAGAGGAATATCAACTTCTACACAACAAGTGTCAAACGTATGAAGTTGAGACTGGGAAGGTTCAAGATGATTGTAACAAGGAGAAGAAGAGAGCAGATGAACTGAACACATACAATGCCAAACTGAAGACAATTGTGTGTGATTATTCTGAAAAGCTCTGAACACAGACAATGCCAAACTGAAGACAATTGTGTGTGATTATTCTGAAAAGCTCAAAGGTGCAAATAAGACATTCGAAAATGATGAAAAGATCATGAAAACCCTTTCTAATGCAAGAGTTGTGTTGCATGACAAGATCGAAAGACTTGACCAACAACTTGAAGCTTCTTCTCAACATAAAGTTCCTAACTCAGTCTTAGAAAGAAGATATATGAGGTCCAAGAGACATTGGACAAAGAGAGGGAGATTTGAGAAAGAAAGAACATGATTAATGGCTAAAATTTCTGCACTTACCAAGACTTCCGCTGAATCCGATTCTAATTTGTTTGATTCAAATTCATATTTTAGTAGCCAATCTAATTCTTTTATTTGTGTTGTAGGTTCTGATAACTCAAATGAAGGTTTTTGCCTTTGCTGAAATAGTCAAGAAGAGTACAACATTTTCTGCTAACTCTTCTCAATGAGTGAAACCTTCAACCACTACAACAAAATTCTGTCATTATTCTAATTCTTGTTTGTCTTTTATCATAGATGATTCAAAGCTAAAATAGAAGCAGACATGGATTTTTAAGAAGAATTTATTCGAGAAATCTCCAACATGAAATCATCTAATGCAAAGATGTAGAAATCATCCCGGACTAAAAAGAAGAAAACTTCTAAACGTGCTCTTCAGAGTAAAAGATGTCATTAATGATGATTTCTCATCTAATTATATTCCCAAACAAGGAATTCCAAAGAGGCAACCTGAAAAGCCAAAAGTTTTTACTCAAAATACCTTTGCTCAAAACAACAAACACAAATCTTTCTCTAAAACTAAAATGAGCCCTGATTTTGTGCTAAAAACTGATGTGAAATATACTTTTATGGTATATTCGGCCAATCACCTAATAAGATTATCAAAAGATAAGATTTACAAAACATCAAAAACAAACACATGAGTTTGTTGTGAAAAATTGAATTTCTCAATAGCATTCAGGACCATTGAATAAGAAGGTCCATAAACCTGTTGTTGAAAATCCAAAAATATGGATGCCAAAAATTGCATGTGCTAACAATTCTAAACCCAAAACGAAATGGGTACTATAGTTTGTTAGAACTGTATTTGTGTTTAGTGTCTAGTTGCAATTAGTACTTCTATGGCTTACATTGTATTTAATATAAATAGTATCTTAGGCCTTTTCCAATATAACTTTGAACATAATATCAATATAGAAAACACATACTTAAAGGTGTTTCAACATAATACTCTCAACTTGATTGTGTGTGTACTCGATATATTGCTTATCATAGTTTGTTAATCCTTTTTGTAGTTAGACGAATAAGAGACATTCTGGGAACACCAATGAACACCAATGAAGATCAATCTGAGTGCATTGAAGATCGTTGTGTTCAATATGCTAAAATGGAATTATATCTCATCATACCTATTCAAGAGATATTGTTGGAGTACAATAAAGATTATTCAGGCTGAAGTGAAAATCAATATGTTTAGTGTGCTGAAAAGATTAAATCTCATCATTCAAAAATAAGGAGCTCCCTGCAAATACAATACAAATCCATTCTATTCAGCATTAGCCCGAGTCTAATGATTTGAGATGCTTACTTTGTACACTTTATCACTACTTGATATTTTTGTGTTCTAATGATTTATATTTTGTAGGGAGAGCAAAATTTTTTCTTTATTTTAATTGATGTAAAACAAGTTTTCCGCATCAATTTAGGAGGAGTTTTAATGTTTTTGCCTTTTAAAATTTTAGAAAATCCAAAAACATTGAAAAATCAAAAAGCCAAAAACATTAGAAAATTTACAAAAAATACATAAAGATTTATTTTATAAATTTTGTTACTTGTTCAAGAAGGTATGCATTCATTGCTTCATTCTTATACCTTTCTTGTTTTTCTTGTTGATCACTCGAATTATCATCTTTCATTTCTTGAAATTCCATCTACATATCATTCTGAAATCCTTCCTATGACTTCCAGAAATATTTCTTTCATTAAATTCCATCTACATATCTGTGTAACCAATCTTACATCTATAATTGATTCATTATATTTTGATAAACGAATTGCACCATGAGTGAGGGAGTGTAAGTATTTTCTACTCCTATGGTCAATCAGAAGAAGGACCTCTCTCAAGAGTTCACCTTATCAAAGATGAGGGTATAAAGGTTAATAAGTCTAATAGGTGAGCAAAATCAGTTATCACGGGATACTAATTGGTGTGTAGAGGTAAAATAAAAAAGAGAGGGATGGAACCGGAGATGGGGGTGCATATGATCAACAATTTTCATTGAGCTTTTCATTGATAATATCATTTTTCATAAATTTTTGATTGTTCATATTCTGTTATTGATCAAATCTTTCTTACAATCATTTCTCAACAAAAGCATTCTTGAAGAAAAGAAAGAAAGATCCTTACCGAACAACTTCAATCCGGGTAGCCACATATGCTACTGATTCTCATTTGTTGAGATTCAATATTGAAGAAGACATCATTAACCCAATGATGCATTACACATACCCCACACATCTATTCAATTATCTTTTAAAAGATGATTGTTTCAACTTTACACAAATAAATAACACATTTCTATCGACATCTCATTTGGAGATTGTTGATATTGAAATAAGGAGGTCATGCTACTCCGGTCTCTGACTTCTTTCATGCACTAATCGAGTCTAGAGCTTAATTGTAAAATTAATTTCATTTCTTATGACACATTGTGGAAATATCATAAGTATCAAGTCTTCGGGACTAATACCGGAACATCTTGGAATGATATCTTATGTGATATTCATAATGATTACATGAAAATCCTACCAGAATTAATGTTTTGCGAGTTCTAAACGTAGGTCACATAGTTTTTTTGTTGTGTTAACGAGAATCTACGTGGTCTCAGAGTTACTTTTCCCTATTGACGCCTTCAATACTTCAAATGTTTCAACTGACCTTCATGCACTCTAAATTTCATATGCATGATGTTCATGAACAAATCATGATCATTATGAGAGGGAGACAATTTTACATATAATTTCTCTTTAATTTTTAAAGGGAGACAATACCACATGAAGGGGAGACAATATTTATTCAATTGATACTGGGCTGATCAAGTAACATAAGATTCATGTGTTGAAGGGGAGTCAAAGAAACTGATCATATATGACAAGTCAAAGGGGAGTAAAGACAATAGTTTCTATATAAAATTGACAGAAAAGGAGAAAAGATCAGAAGCTACATTCGAGAGGAACAAAAGATTCCTAAAAGCAAAGCTTCTCTGAATTCAAAAAGCTCAAACATCTTGTTAGATGATGCTGAAGATCGACCACTACGTGTTAAGGCCTCGTATCAATGTCCAAGGACAGGGAGGATAGTATCCAAGGGCAGTCCTTATGTTGGTTAATGGAATATGATTAGTTTGAAATTGATCAACACAGGTATTGTGAATTACTCGGCAATGATCAGAGAGAAGAAGATGCTGAAAAATATCAAACTTGCTAGAATCCATGTCGATCACTGGATGAAGAATAAGTACTCTTGGCATATACAACAAGTCAATCTGATGCATCTTGATGTGCTTATTTCATTAAATCAAAAAGAGCTTTAGAAAGCCCAGTGTTTTTACTATTAAAAGGGGGGCGTTGCTAATCCAGATTTACTAGCCCAACCCGTTAAAAAATGCTATTCCCATAAAGCTTCAAAAGAATAAAGTCAAAAAAAGAATATCTACATAATTCAAAGAGGAAGATTGCTAGAGATTCATAAAAATCTAAAGAGAAGCAACATCTTTTATTTCTATACAAAGGGGGAGATTGTTAGAATTTAATATTGTATAGAAATAGAAGTTTATATTGTGGGTGAAGTTTGCTTTAAAAGCAAACATGAGGGACTCATCATGTAACTACTCTTATAAGTATATATAGGGATATGACCTAATGCATCCAATATCGGTTGTCACACTTAATGAAAAGGGATATAGGTGTTTGGGTGTGTTACTATGTTTTACACATTTCTCTCTAGATCTATCTTACAACCTGTCGATTTAATCAGGGCTTGAATCATATCTGGATTAACAAAGATATAGAGATAATGTGTAGAACACACACTTAACCTTGTAGATCTATTTCATGAATGTGGCAATCGATATGAATTACATTGAGTCATATGGTATTTATACTCCTTAGAATATATTACAAATTCGGCCCTAGTGTTTGTATTTAATACAAATCTCACCCACAATGTAGACTTCTATTTCTATACAATATTTAATCCTAACACAAATATGATATTAATCAAATTGATAATGAACAATAAGAAAGAACACAATTATTATGAGTGAAAGTAACAAATGAATGAGATGATTTTAGGACTTTTCTTATGGAAATGAGATTGTAGGAAAATGATGGAATATGTAAGACAACATGAAGAGTAAGAGTTATATGTGAACTGAACCAATGATGTGAACCTATGTTGTATGGCCATTAGGTAGTGTGACAAGAATTTGTGGTTGACATTTTCGTGTATGATGCATCAAAGAGTAGGATGTGCAGATATGATCCTATCAATTTTCTAAGTATCTTTAGCTTGAGATATATGCGAAGCAATGAATGAAAAATATACCTGCCATTTGAGTAGGAGTGTCCTTGTTTTACAACATGAGAAGTACTTGGTTGAGGTGGTTTTGTAATAGATCCATTCTAGCATATACTATTGAATCTAAAGTTGTTATCGCATTTGCTTCATCCATTGGAGTTTTACCCTCATGTGTTTCATTTTCCCCCACAATCATGTTGATAGATTTACGTTTATTGTTTTGTGATTGTGTTTGTGAAAGTGGGATATATCTGATTTGTAAAGGATGACTTGGTGGATAACCAACAATTCTGTGACACTCACTTTTTGCATGACTTGATGGTAGTAAACATACATAATGCATTTCTTGAAATTTGATTTTTTCTCTCCTTGTGTACCTGTATATTTTTTGCTTCGATTCCATGGATACTCTTGTTGTTGGCACCTTTTATAGTATTTGGAATTTCCGCTTCCTTATACATAAATTTTTTGATTCATATCGATAAGAATTATATTAAAAGTATTAGTGTGTGCATTTAAATTTAAAAATCTTAAGTTTGTATTCAACCCCCCTTCTACAAACATTTGTTGTTGTCTACTTAATTTGTGACTAACACTTCTTTTGGTCTCTTTCACCATTTGTTTTACAATTTTCATAATCACACTTACAGGTACATGCATATGGTGCTTCTAGAGCATCTAGTTCATCCCATACGCCTTCGGTTTATGGTAATAAGACTCAATATTATCATTACTTTATTGTAATTGGAAAATTTCATTACTAACTTGATATATTCTATGACCATCGAGTTATGAGTAATGTTCATGCAGTTCATTCCAGAGTTTAGTTAGAGAGTTTACAAACATTAGATTGTTGCCAATTTGTTCCGAAACAATATAGAGTATCTCGTGGCAAGAAGATTCCTCCCGCCAGAAGTCAACATCTCTCGTGCCGGAGAAATTTATGTGGAAAAATGGGAATTTCATGCCTCGCTCCATAAGTCATAGTGTTCACGCCGCGAGCTCGTCGTCAAGGCTTGTCTACAAATTAAACTTTTAGAGTTTCAAAATCACATCTTTTGCATGTTGGCCGACCTAAACGCCCCCGTAGCCAAGAACGGCCAGAGGAGACCATTTTCCACCATTGGAGGCTTGGGAATCGGAGAACAATAATCATTTATCATCAAGTGCCATTCGGTTTGTCTAGATCTTAGATGTTTTCTAGATTATGCATGGATTTCATTAGATTATTTATTGTTCTAAGCCTGTCTATGGGCTAATTTCTTTTGTATTCACCCTATGATCAAACCCTAGCATGATATTACTTGATTTTCTTGGTTAATGTCTGGATTGATTCTAGTTACATGTTCATTCAATTAAAGTTTGGATTTTTATTGGTTTTAATCTTTGTTTCTTGATCTATGGCTTGTATTGAGTATAAATCGGATGTTTTTATGATATATTTGCCTCTTCAAATGATTTTTATATGAGTTGTTTGTGGGTTTACTCGAAAAAGTAGTGAGGACTAGTTACCATAACCTAAACTAAAAGATCTGAACTTTACCATCACGAACATGATTGGGTTTGTTAAATACAGTTTAACTTGACTAATAGATTTTGAACTAGGTTGGTTTTAGATGCGATATTCAATAGGAAGTTCAAATCGTTTGCACAATAACTATATGAAATCAGAAATTGAGTATAGTTAAGCCATTCCATGCTAACCAATTAAATTGATCTTGAGGAGTATTGAATTAGGGGGAGAGATTAGGGTGGATACATGTTCTCTTATCGGTTTTCCTTTGCAAAAGTATCGGCAATAGTTAGTAGTTTATTATTTTAATTAGTTTTTTGGTTAAATTGAATTCTCAAAACTAAAAAAGCCCCTACTTTAGGTTAATCAATAGTCCGGTATTCGTACTGTCACTTGCATTACTCTTCGTGGATATGATACCCATTATGTGCCTCTACTATGCTACTGCACGATGAGGTATAATCGCTTATTGTGTGTGTGCTAGAGAAGGTGATTATTGGACTTAAATTTTATAACTTAGATTTCATAAATCAAATTTTTGGTGCCGTTACCGGGGAGTGGTAGCAAGCTAGTGATTAGGCTTTTAGTTAATCGATCCTTTGTGGGACCTTGTGTCTTGGAATGTTACTTGCTTTATGTGAAATTCATTTTTAAGTCATCTACTTGAACCGTTGCTTTTCTCGTTTGGTACTCTTCTGTGTTTATTTTGCAAGCCAGTTATGCGAGCTTCATATTCAGAATTGATTCAACCCTTTACTGAAGCAGAGAAAGTGTTCCCTGTAGACAAGCACACAAAGTAATACTATTCGCCTCACTACCCACACCCCCGCCATATCGACCACTTACACCTAAACCTATCAATACCATGGCTAACGACCAACCTATGTGGACTTCAGGGCTGCAAGCCCCTCCATAACCCGCTTTAGGTATTCGAAAACCCAGAAATCACTATGGAGAACTTTGACATTAAGGGCCAGTTCCTTAGCATGATTAGGGATCTCAAGTTCGACGGGAAGCTTGTCCATGACCCGAATCAAAACATTGAGAATTTTCTAGACATCTGTGAACTCTTCATAAACCAAGGTGCATCCAGTGATGCAGTCACTACAGATGTTTTCCTTCTCTCTTACCGGAGATGCAAAAGTGTGGTTGAAATTGTTGGAGAGGAACACCATCACCATTTGGGAGGAGCCGAGGAACAAATTTGTCACACGATACTTTTCCTCTCCTAAAGTTGAAAAGTTGAAAAATGACATCATGGGATTTCAATAGAAGATGGATGAAACCCTCACTCAAGCTTAGGAAAGATTCGAAAGCCTGATGAGGATGTGCCCAACCCATGGTCCCACCAAGAGCAATAAAGTTCAAATCTTCTATCGTGGAATACACCCGACCTCCCAATCCATTCTAGACTCATCTAGCGGAGATGTATTCATGTATAAAACACCCGTTGAGGGATATACCTCTTGGAGGATATGTCCATCCCTAACTTGGAGTGGATACCTGATCAAAGGAGTGCAAACAGAAGGGTCTCGGTCAATGCCCTTGACAATGACCTGAATGAAGAAGTGGATACTTTAAAATCTCATCAAAAATCCCTTGAAAGAAAAATAGAGGCACTAACTTCTTCTTTTCATGCTATGCAGGTAGGACGTGACACTTGC
>JAUEJL010071716.1:0-28429 GCA_032274825.1 Drosophyllum lusitanicum | reverse complement strand
TGTAGAGTTTGGTCCATTGGGAAGTACTTGTTTGGATTATTTTGAAATTTTGAACTATATTATGCTTCCGCTTCGTCTTGAATATGCCAAACAAATACCTACAAATATCCCATAGACCCAGCAGGATGCCCAATGAATAAACAACTCTTGGCTCAGGGTTATAACTTGTCCTCTACCTCACGTCTTACGTAGGTAGTACAACTCCAAACCTTGAGATATGAAAGCAATGAAAACTTTCCATTCCACTTCTCAAAAGGCGTTTTCTTAACCTTGTTTGTTGGTACGAGGTTAAGGATTCTAACAGCCTTTTCTAATGCATAACCCTAAAAGCTAATGGGTACATTTGTACGTCTCATCATGCTCTTGACCATATCCAATAATGTCCGGTTCCTCCTCTCGGAGACACCATTTAGTTGTGGCATCCTAGCAGGGGTCATTGACGAGACAATCCCACAATCTTTAAGATGGTCACGGAATTCGGAACATAGATACTCACCACCACAATCCGATCTGAGTATCTTAATATGTTTACCCAATTGGTTCTGAACTTCGTTTTGGAAACTCTTAAATACCTCAAAGGTTTCCAACTTATGTCTCACCAAGTAGATATACCCATACCGACTAAAATCATCGGTAAAGGTTACGAAGTATCTAGATTTGTCTCTAGTGGCATGCTTTAATGGACCACACACATGCCTGTGAATGATATCGAACAAGACTTTGCCCCTCTCACAAACCCCGGTGAAGGGTGCCTTGGTCATTTTGCCTAATAAGAAAGATTGGCATACATCATCCAACCCATGGTCAAATGATTCCAAGATCCCATCCACTTGGAGCTTCGCGATGCGTTTCTTGTTTATATGGCCTAATCGACCATGCCATAAAGATAACTTGTCCAAACCATCTTTGGACTTAGAACCAACATTCATGATTGTTCTATAACTTTTCAAGCACACACTTGTCTCATATAGGCCATGACACAGATACGCTTTAAAATAGAATACACCATGTTAAAGCATGAAATAATTCATTAAGGAAATCAAATGAATATCCATCGTCAAACAAAACATAAAAAGAAATAATGTTTCTTGCCACGCAGGGCAAATAAGATACATTAAACAAAGTAATAGATAAGCCGGAAGGAAAGACGAGGTTCACGCTCTCAATCTTCTCAACCGGGCCAACCGCCTTATTTCCCATGATGAGATCCAGCTCCCCATCAACCAAGTCCCTACTTCTTCTTAGTACCTGCACATTATTACATATGTGAGTACCACACCCGGTGTCCAAGACCCTAGCGTTAGAAGTAGAAGTGTTATGGAGTTCAATCACATACGTACCGGAGGCAACAGTTCCTTTAGCACGAAGCTTATTGAGCTCCTCCATATACTTGGGGCAACTACGTCGGTAGTGTCCCTTATCCCCGTAGAAGAAGCAAGTGGCCTCTTTTTGAGAGGTGGCTTGGGAAGCTACTTCCTTCCCCTTAGGTGTTGCCACCTTCCCCTTCCCCTTAGAGTTGGAAGCAGGTCGCTACCTCTTAGCGCCACCCTCGTGGATGGCTAGGACGGGAGCGGAGGTTGATGGTTTCACCTTGGCCATGTTAGACTTGGCGGTCTTCAACATGCCATGCAATTCCATCAAGGACTAGTCCATGTTGTGCGTATGGTAGTTCACAATGAACGGGCCATACGTCCGGCAAGGATTGGAGGATATTATCCGTCGCCAACTCCTTCCCCATGGGAAAGCCCAACCTCTCGAGCTGGTCGATGTACGCCTTCATATGAAGGACATGGGAGCTCACGTTCCCACTTTCCTGCATCCGGCAACCGATGAAGGCCTTGACACACTCTTAGAGTTCTTTCCTTGCTTGCTGTTGTAACATTTCCTTTAGCTACGAGATCATATCGAACGGACCAACATTCTCAAATTGTTTTTGCAATTCGGAACTCATGGTCGTCAACATGAGGCAAGTCACCTCATTAGTATCCTTAAGGTGCTTCTCATAAGTGTCCTTAACGGTCCTTGTCGCATTGATAGCAGGAGCCTCCAGAAGAGGTCCCTCGAGGATGTACAATTTCATTTCATGGGGAAGGACAATTCGAACTGCCTATGCCAATCCATAAAATTCACTCCTACAAGTTTCTCCTTTTCCAAAAACGGACGGAATGACATGTGTGTTGTGGTATTGCTTGTAGATGCCATCTAAAAGAAGGAAAAGCTTGAAATGGTTAGTACGACATATTTTAATCCTCATTAAATAGTTACCCCGTAGTTTTAAACAAAACTAATTATCTTAACAAGGGCTAAAAACCCTATTTCACTCCGCTACATGATGGGTTTACCACGGATCACTTCATGGACCTATTTAGGCCGGTAAATGCTTTTCCGATTGCAATCCATTATTGCAACTCTTAGACACTTGTGGGATCATTCGAACTCATAGCACCGGTTTGGCATGTTTGATCCCTTCCCACACCGATATCTCGTTAAGCAGCTTTGGCAACTCGGTATAGGCATGATAAATACCAAGGCCTATTAAGTTAGAATTGTAAATCGCCCATCAAGATACGCGATGGTACTCTAGCCCAATGGTTGGCTCGGTTTCTGCTCGACAACCAACCCTGCGAGTTGCCACACTCACCTTCCACACAGTTACGCAAGAATTAGCTCGGCTAAAGCTCGACAACCGATCTTTGTTTCACTAGATTCGGGCGGCTTCATCTTACGGATGGCGTGTGATTACTTTTGAGAAAAACTTGGACTTTTGTCTTTCTGGTTTAAAAAACCTCTGTTCGTTTTGTTTATCAAATAAGTGACAAAACGCATTTTCCATTTTGAACATAAACCATTTTTATATTCTTTTGTTAATCATGTGAGCGAGCGAAGTTTGTTAACTGATTAAGGAAAACTCTAAGTTTTATTATTTTGAAAGATTTTCTAGCATGCGAAGATCCTAACAACTATGCAAGAAATATAAAAAACAAATAAACAACCACGCATGCAAAAGCCGGTAATGAGCCTCTAAAACCTGTGTGTTCTCCAATGAGCCAACGGAGAGAACGAAATATACTAAGGTAACAACCAAGACTTCGGTGTGATCCCACTTGATCCCTTGCCTCCAAATGGCCTCCAGATCCATGATCGCCGATACGTCCCCATGACTCCCGATGCTTGCCTTCGATCTTCTTTTCACATATACATACAAATTGAAAAGAAATGGCATGAAAGCCGCAATTGCTATTCTAAGCTAATTGAACAATTACAAGGAGTAACAATGGCATGCAAGCCAATATATACAAATTTACAAACCGAATAAATTAATTATTACAAACCCTTGTGGTACAAATCACTAAATGAATGAAATAAATAAAATACAACCAAACACCACACAAAGGTGGGCTTTACAAGGTCTAAAAAGACCAAGAATAGATTCTAGAAATACCAAAATCAAATGCTAAAAATCGAATTCGTTTCTTTATCAAAATATGCTAAAAACACTGTTCACAACGCCCTTCACGAGCTTTTCCCTTCACGACCTCTCATGACCCGTGAAGTTTGCCCCACAACTCATGAGCCAGTTAAAAAACCTTTCATGACTAGCACCCCACGAGGTTGGTCGTGAGACCTTCATGACTCGTAAAGTAAGCTTCACGACCAGTCTTCGACCTTTTGGACAGAAAATCCGTATTCAAAAAATTCAATTTTTCAAGCCACAAAAGTGCATGCATCTTGCAAATGTGGCTCTAATACCATTGTTGGAGTAAACTAAAGACCAAGCACACAACGGAAGCAAAGGAAACAAAACAAAACAAGCACAAACAAAAGCCCTAATGCACTCCAATGGTGGTGGTCTTTACAAAGAACATGCAACAAGAAACAAAGCACAAAGGAAGAGAAACAAAAGCCCTTTTGAAGCTCAAACTTGGCCGGAACAAATTGGGATGAATGATGTAGACAAATGGCCTCCAACACCTTTGAAGTCCACACCAAGTTTATAACAAAAACCTTTGTACTAGAAAACTCCTTTGATCCTCACAAGCACCTTGTAGAACCAAAAAGAACAGCCTCTAAGTGTTATTGCATAGCCACAAAACCAATGATCTCACTTACACTCTTGTATGAGAAGTAATGTGTGTGTATATATGCACTTGACCAAGAGTAGCTAATGAAGGAAGAGAGAGGTTTTTATAGACCCAAAAGAGTCTCTAGACCTCCCCTTGGTCGGCCAAGATCTTGCATTTGATTGGACCAGAAAGATGATCAAATAAAATACAAGCGACACTTGACAAGAAGCCTTCACGACCCCTTATGGGCTCTCACGAGCCGTGAAGCCCAAAGGTATCACGACCCGAGCCGCCCAGAAAGGATTCGTAATAGCACTACGCTTCACGACCCGTGGCGCATCCCTCACGGTCGTGAAGCTCAAGCCAAACCAAATTTGACCCTTTTGACCTATTCCTCTTGTTAGCACGCTATCAACAGTAGGCCCAATAGGCCCGCGCTTCGTTGACAGTGATACCGGCCTATGTGCGTTAGTAGGCAGTCACCAACAGTACCAAGGGTTGTTAATACTGCTAGGACTAAGCAATCAGTTCTCAAAACAAAATCAAAAGTTTTTTCAAAGTCAATCAAGCCTGAAAAGAAAGTGTAGGTAAGAGTAAATGAAACTAGTTTAAAATCTCAAGCTAGTTCATCTACTGGTACTCATAAGGAACCAAAGATGAAAACATCTGTTAGTCCTGATTGCATTGTTAATACTGATGGATCTGTTAGTACCGACACAAATGTTAGTACTGATAGCCCTGTTAGTACTGTCATTACTATTAGTACTGGTCATGTTTCAAAATACTCAAGTCATGTTACTGCCAATACATAAATTGTGATGATCTTAGAAAATCACAAGTGTTAATAGAAATAAGCTATTTTGATGCTCAAGGACAACCCAAGACCACCTTGGCTCGGGTTCCCAAAAGGGACTGATCATTTGAATTCATATGCAGAGGAAGTCAGGGAAGGTAAAATGAAAATATTTGGCATGTGGACAGTGACTACTCTGGGCACATGATAGGAAACATTTCATGTCTTCAAAAGTTCACAAGTGGTATGATGGTAAGTTTGTGTGTTACATTTGAGGATAGATTTGTTGCCTTTAGTGGTGACACCAAAAGAGGATAACAGGAAAATATATGGAAAGTACTGTCTGAGTGTTTCAGGTTAATAGCAGTTTATGTTTATGCTACTCCTATACTTTGTACTACTAGTAGAGCTTTCTTAGTTACCAATATTAATACTGTTAGCCTTGTTAATACTGTACCTTAATGCTGCTAGACTGGTTAGCTTCCAAGATTTCATTCCATCTCTCATGAAACACAAAATTCGTTCAAATGGTTTCCCGCTTCATAGGTTTCCATCTTCCTCATAATCCAATGTTGGTTTACCATACTATGATTAGCAAAATATGCTAGTCATGCTTCAAAAGGTTAAGGAATCAATTGGATTCCACGAAATCATCGATTTCTTGCACAAGTCATATTTCATGCACTTATGGTGAACCCAATCATTTACACTAATCATATGACTAACTTTTGGGTCACTGCATCGACTAAAGAGTTTAAAGGTTCAAAGGAAATCAATTCAGTTGTAGATGGCAAACCTATGATCATAACAGAGAGTTCTATTCTCATGCATCTCAACCTTGATGATGCCTCAGGTATTGACTATCTTTCAAGGGATTTTATTTTGGATCAATTAAGGTGTATGGGAGATATGAGGGCACACACTCCACAATAACTTTTCAAAAATCCCTCTTATCACTACAATGGAAATTTCTTGCACACACACTGCAACAGTGCATTTCAAATAAACGAAATGCCTCGAGTGAGTTTGGCACAACTGTGGGCATGGCATTTGTGTGTCTGGCTACAAATCAATGATTTATTTTTTCTCAAATGATTTTAAACGATTTTGTGTGGAATATCACCAATCCTTCAAAAAATTTGATGTATCCTCACTTTTTTACAAACAATTTTTAATGTTGAAATCCAAGGTCTGTCACAGCCTATTCAAAGATATGTGACACCTACTCATACCAAGAAAGTTTTTACAAACATGAGACGCGTAGGAAAAAATTTTTCTGGCACTATCACTCCAGTATTCTCAACAATGGTGAGAGTGACCACATCTACTGGTGAGGGACCAAGCCAGCAGCCCACATTATTTGGCACACCCCTTGAGTCCCTACCCACCATCATCACCAAAACAAACTCCCCAGTCACCTATTGCTGACACCATACACAGATCCCATCTCTCAAAACATTAAACAGAAAAAGGCCTGTGAGAGTTCCTTCCTCTCCAAAGTCCTCTACCTCTCAAGCTGAAAGCCCTCAAGTGGAGAACTCTTCACTTGAGAATATCCAAAGGGGCATAGAGTTGTTTCCCAAGCTCAAGAAGGTGATCACAAAGGAGATGAATAATCATCTGGTGAGGGCTCACAGTACAAAGTACTTCTCGGTCCAGGGTAAACATAATTAAGACCCGATCCAAGGCAACCATCAGCAAGGGTGTTTCTTTGGAAACTAACTTGCAGGAGGGACCCATGAGCCAAGAAACCACGGGGGAAAACATGTTCAGGCTAGGCCTGAAATTGCTTTAACATCTATTTCCGAAGATTCCACAAAGATGGTTAACACATCTAATAGGGATGAGGGTAGTGTTGACTACATTGAATTGACACCCATATTCTAAAGGAGATTTTGTCCCAGAATGCCATCAACTCTCATCAACAAAGGGAGATTGTCATGTTAAAAGCTCAAGTGTCCAAGTTGATGAAGAAGAAAATGAACAAGAGTGTCTCCTCCTCTAGCTCCTCTGAGGATGCTACCAAAAAGGGGGAGAATCCAAACAAAAAAGGTGATGAAACTGTGAGTGATGTGCCTATGAAATCAACTGAGTGTGAAAAGCTTTTTGGTAAATATGTAAAGGATCAAGCTGAGAATGTAGTTGAGAAAGCAAAAATTGTTTTAAGACCTTGGTTTTTAAGGCCAGGATGGAAGGGGGTGGGTATAAGTGGTAGGAAAGAAGCTACAAGTCAAGAACCAAAAGTTGTTGAAATTGATACAAGGGATAAAGGAAAAGGAAGCTATGGCTGAGCCAATGAATCCAGGAAAGAAACAGAAATAGATTGATATGGATGAGGAGTTGGCAAGGAGATTGCTAGAAGAAAAAGATAAATTGCTAGAAGCTGAAATAAAACAATCCGAGGAAGAGAAAGTTGAGGTAGAAAAGGTTGAGAAGGTTGAGGGGGAGATCGAAGAAGAATAGGAAATTGAATCTCAAGCTAAAGAAGTCAGGCATACAAGTCCTGTGAATGTCACTGTTATTTCTACAGAAGTTATTGTTGGGATTCACTAGAGACCAAAGCACGCAATGGAAGCAAATAAAACTTACAAAAACAAAGCCTTAATGAATTCTAATGGTGGTGGAACTTTGCAAGAACACAAGCAACCAAAAGGAAGACAAAGGGAAAAGAAGTTGTACCACTCTTGAACTCCAAATTCGGTTGGAGCAAAAGGTGTGTGGGATGATGCTTGAAACAAGAGGCTTCAAGTCCTATTTGAAGTCCACACCAAGCTCCTTTGCAAACCCTTTGTACTAGCAAACTCCTTGAGCTCACAAACACTTGTAGGTCAAGAAGAACAACCCTGGAATGATATGTGCACAACAACACTTGCTCTATTCTCACTACACTCTTGTATGAGATTTGTAGGTAAAGTCCTTGGCTTGCATAAAATTAACCAAGAGTAGAAAATGAGGAAAAGGAGGTGTTTAAATAGGAAACATGTGCCTCCAGAGATCCCAAGGGTTGGCCAACATGCACACATCTCATTGGACCACAAGCTGGTCCAACAAAATTCAAGTGTCACTTGAAATTCTGCCTTCACGACCTCTTCACGGGCCGTGAAGCCCAAAAGTATCACGACCCGTGCCGCCTGGAAAGGACTCGTGGGGGCACGGTGCTTCATGACCTGTGGCGCATCCTTCACGGTCTTGAAGCCTAGGTTAGATTGAATTTAACCCTTTTGACCCATTCCTCTTACAGCAGGCTATCAGGATTGTAACATATGGCCCAATTGGCCCACGCTTCATCAGCAGTGATACCGGCCTACGTGTGTTAGTAGGCAGATTCCAACAGTTATGGATGTAGATCCTTTGAATACCAAATCGCCTATGCTTGTAGATTGGGATGTGGTAATGCACGATGATGATGAAGTGGGGGTAGACAAAAGTGAAGCGATTCATTCAAACTTTATGAAAATGCTGAAGGAGATTGATAGAGATGATTTGGAACAAATGTACAAAATTGGTTTGAGAAAGTATGGATAATTGGATGATCCTTACTCGTTGATACAGATGCCTAGAGTATTTGTATATGATGTTTGATCCTATGAAAGTTCAAAACTTGTTTGATGAGAGTGGTTTTTCTTTTATAAGATGGGTGTTATTTGAAAACTATGGAGTGCATTATATTTTGGGTACAAATGGAAGGCATGAATTCTTCTTGGTGGAAAAGGAGTACAATTACAGTTAGGAGAAATTAAAGTTGATGATTGAAGTAAAGCTAAGTGCATTCAAGAAAAGTCCTATGGCTGTGAGTCTGGTTTCAAGGGTGGTGAGATTTTTTATAGGTGAGATGGAGAAGAGAAAGTAGAAGAGAGATTTTGTAGCATCCCTAACAAACTGTTTGAATGAATATGAAACTTATAGCTTGTCAGCATAAGTTTAGGGGGAGATTGTTGGGTTTCAGATGCTGTTGATTGAATGGTTTGAAGTTAATGCTGGTAGTATTGGAGTTAATACTAGTGAAACATTGTTGATGCTGTTTGAAGAAATTAGTACCGCTACAACAAAGTTAATACTGCTTGGTGAAATTTAATACTGTTAGTTGTCAAAGTTAGTCCTGCTTCAAAGAAGTTAATGATGTTCAAGACGATAACAAAATTAATGTTGTTGTTCATGATAAGGATGAATTCCTTGATTCTAGGGATGATAGTTATGGATGAGATGTGTTCTTATCTATCCGTAATTAAATGATTCTGTTAGCGAAAATAGATGATTCTGTTCTGTAACCGAATACACTATAAATATTCATATGTACGTAGGTATCTCAAGAATCTATGTGTGATTTAAGTTTTAGCCTCAAGATTATCCTTGATCCTTGCAATTGAAGAGTATTGCACGTCTGTTGAATCATTCATAATCGATAGATTGGTGCTTTGTTGTTTAAATCTTTGTAATCTTAATTAGTTGATGAATATAAATTTCCTTGCTTCTGAAAGTGTTTTTCCGCAAACTTCTTTGTTTATTCTTGGATTGTTCGAGTGTTTGTTAGTAAATCCGATCCTGACACACAGTAAAGACTAATGAAAGTAACTGTATCTTGCGTATACATAGTCTCTACTATATATCAAAAATGATCAAAAGTTACAGTACTGCTTTTGCTGCCCAAGTCTAATATAAATCAAACATCCACTAAAACAATATTCAATCCAAGTCAATTGCGTAGGGAACGCTTGCTGACCTAGTACGATAACCATCACTAGTCCATGACAACGGCTTAATTAATGGAGTTGTAACATACCATCTACATGTATTCTTGTTATCATCATAATTCTCTTTTTAACCAAACCACTTTCCACGTGTCCGTCAAAGAGATCATATAATTAGTATGCTAAAGCAATCATACCCTCATTGTCACAGGAGTTCACAATAGGGTCAGTGATGCTCTATTTTAACCAATAATTAACACCATAAAATAGGATCATAAACTTCGATCAAGATGTCGTAGTTATTGTTATTGAACCCGACATTAGAGTAAATACTTACTCCAAGCCTATTATTATCGTCAAACATCAAGAACATATCTCAGTATTTCTTGAATTTCAAAATTATCTAATTTTGTATCACCTAAGTGTCCTAATGGAGCAACAATTCCTGAATTAGGTTCATAAGCAACCCAAGATTAGGACATTAGCTCCGATGAATACATACTTCTAGGACTACAACAAAGCTCCCACTAGCCCTGACGTATGTATTAATTTTATTTATGCTTCTTGAAAACTCACTACTTTAATTTTCTCATGAAAGCAAAGATCCTTTCTTTGAGATGCTAACTTAAGTCCATAAATGGACTTCCACATGCTTGTAGACTTTATTTGGATACTACGGATATGCAAGCCCCTTGGAGAGTGTTGTCAGCACTTTCTAAAAATTGTTCCATGAAGGAACGCCGTCTCGTATATCTGGGTGCTATCTTTCATCAACATGAAAGGCCAGTAATAGCCACGAGTATCAAATGATCTTCAATATAGCCACTAAGAAAAGTTTCCACATAATCATCATGAAACCTTTCCCACTAGTCGGTATTTGAAATTGTCTACAACTCCATCCACTTTAGTCCTGTTTATACCTTCTTGGTTTACACCTTGGTACGGGATTAGCAAAGTTCAGTACTTGGATATTCCAAATGGATTGCATCTCATTATTAATTACTCCTTTTACTTTAGTGAACCCCGGGCCCACTATGCCTTCCCAATAGGTGGTGGCCTCATCATGATCCACCATCAAGTCGCTGTCACTTAGATTTGAGAAATCCACATCTCTACAGCCCCTTTTGACTCCAATCAGGCTTAAAAGAAGTAATACCTCTTAGTTAGGTTTATCAGCATGTCATGCCAATTTTTAATCATATCTGATTATATGCTAGTACCAACATCAGGTCTTCCATTTAAGCTTCACGTTCTTCCACTAAATGTAATTTTAAAATATTGACATTTGATGTAAAAGATTTTCGCTTTGCTTGTTCAACTTTGAGGTTTATTCATGTCATAGCTTATATTTTATTTTGGCCTTTATGGCGCATTATTTTACATTAAATGACGATGAATTCATCATTGAAATTTGAAATTCGTTATGAAAAATATTTTGACGTTTGTTAAATTCAAAACTATCCATGTCACGGCATACACAAGCTTTTTGTTGCAACTAATAAAATATTCATGAATAATGATTCTTAATCATATCTGATCATATGCTAGTGCCAACATTAGGTCTTCCATTTAAGCTTCACGTGCATTGGAAAATTTTTAAATGTATTCGCACCTTTTAGAGCACTTTTAAATGTATTAGCACCTTTTAGATTTTAAGTTCATCCAACTCCAACTGGACGTGAATTGGAAAACTCAAAACTTTAAGATAGACAAACAAAGAGCTCTTTCTAGTCACATCTCAGTAGGTGCTAAGTATACCATCTTTGTTGGTTTAAGATTGAGGAATTGGCATGCCATAATTAATGTGTATACCAACAAGTTGGATACATATATTTGACCCATCATAAACCAGATGATATTCAACAATATTCAGTTTCCTACTAAGTGACATCATGTACTAATGTGTCTTAGGAGGATATGAATTGTGAGATAGTCCCACAATAGTGATATGGTCATTTAATCTAGATACAAGAAACTTAGCATCTTAGCTAGACTTAGTCATTTGACCCCGAGTATATCGATTCATATACCCTACTGATTCTACTACTCGTTTTGGTTAGTTATTGAACACCATCATGGTTTCAGACATGCACCCAAACAAGTGAACAACCCAAAATTACTACCATTAAGGTAGTAATGAAGAAGTTTCCCTCTTGTTACCCTTTATGGCATGCTTGAACGGATTATACACAAGAGCATGATTAATATCCAACAAGCATTCATCCCTCTCATAAACACCGGTTAAGGGTCTCTAAAGCATCTTGCCCACTAAACAAGATTAGTATTCAATGTTTTACCCGAGGTCAAACAATCCCGAGATCCTAACCACTTGGACCTAGGTGATACGACTCTTGTTTATCTGGTTAAGTTGATTATGCCATAGAGATAACTTATCCAAACTAGTTTGGATTCAGAATCAATCATTCATGATTACTTTATTACTTGGAACAAAAGCTAGTGTATGTCGACATGGATAAGTTTTTGAATTTAACAATCATCTAAAATATTTTTCACAACTTATATCATATTTCAAAGTTAAATTCATCGTTATCAAATGTATATTTGTGTGCCACACAGGGCAAAACAACATATGTGCCATGACATGGATAAAGTTTGAAATCGAATAAATAGTTTGAAAAACTTTACATCAAAGCTCAAAAATCAAAATTACATCCATCGTCTTCATGAGCATACAAAGAAACATAATGTAACTTGCCACGTAGGGCATCAAATAAAGTAATCAATAAACCGGAGATAAAGGCAAGATACAAACTCCCATTTATCTTTGGGGACAACATCCTAGTTCCTTGTCCGAGATCCGGTTATTCATGCTCTTCCTTCCTTCTTTCAATTAGCACCTGCACTTTGCAACAAAACAAATTTGTAACAAACGTGAGTGCATTAGCTCAGGTCAACAACCTAGATTATCGAAGTATAGCTAGCTATCAAGTTTAGTAATTAATGTACCTTTAAGATGAGGAGATAGCTCTCTTTCTTCTAAGAAGTCTCATATCCTCTAGGCACCTAGGGTAGGCGTGACGGCTCCAATCCTCAAATCTTCCATAGAAGTAGCAAACAACCCCTTGTTGAGTCTTAGCTTGAGGCACATATTCTATGTCCTTAGACTCAAGGTTTAGAAACTCCAACCCTTCCTTTTGAGGTCGATTTCTTCTTCTTTGTCTCTTGATCCTTTGAACCCAAGATGTGAATGGATGAGGCGGGTTTATGTTTGGCCATGTTAGACCCTATAGTATTCAGCATGCCGTGCAATTCACTTAGGGATTTCTCCATACCATGCATGTGATAGTTCATGATAAACTGATTATATGATGCGGGCAGGGACTAGAGTATAATATTCACAGCGAGCTCCTTCCCAATGGGAAATCCAAGCCTCTCCAACTGGTCCACGTACGAAGGTCTTAAGGACGTGAACACCTACATTCCCGCCTTCCTGCATCCTACAACCGACTAGGCTCTTAACACACTCATAGTGTTCCTACCTAACTTGCTGTTGGAACATGTCCTTCAGCTGGTTCTCATATATACACTCATGCTCAAACTGCTTTTGCAGCTCTGAGCTTCGTTTGTGTCTCTAATACGCTTCTCATATGCATATCGGACGACCTAAGTTGCGTTGGTAGCAGGTGGTTCCGGAAAGGGTTCCTCAAGGATGTACAACTTTGATTCATGGCGAAAGACAATCCTCAATTGCCTTAGCCAGTCAACGAAGTTCACTTCCGTGAGTTTCTCCTTCTCCAGGAACATATAAAGTGAAAAGTTCGACATGATGTTATTATGGTTGGTCATCTATTAACAACAGTACACGTTTTAGTTAGTTTGATATAAACCTCGTTAAAATAATTACTCATCTAGTTTTAGAAAAACAAAAATAATTTAAACAAGGGCTAAGAACCATATTTCACCCCACTACATGACAGGTTTGCTGTGGATCACTTCATGGAGTTATTTAGGTCGGTAACCATCTTACCTATTGCAACTCTTAGACACTTGCGGCATCCTACGACATCCATCGGTTGATTGGCATGTTTGATCCCTACTCACAATAACTAGAAATTAAAATTCTTTGTTGACTTGTGCTAAGCTCGACAATCACTCAAGGATTTTAGTTTGAAATTGTAAATCGTCCAACAAGATAAACGGTGACACACTCGACTAATCATTAGCTCATGCTAAGCTCAACAACCAATAATCGCGAGTCGCCATATGGAATAACTCGTTTCTAAGCTCGATAATCGTCCCATGCTTCACTAGAATCGGGTGGTGTCATCCTATGGATGGTGTGTGATCTATATCTTAGAAAACGGGCTTTTGTTTCTCCGATTAAAACCATGGTTTAAATTTTGATTAATAAAGTAAGTGACAAAACCAATTTTCATTTTCAAATATAAAATCAAGTTTATATTTGTTAATCATGTGCGCGCAAAAGTTGATAGCCATATTAAAACTATTTTGATTTTATTAACTTTGAAAAGCTATCAATCATCCGAAGAAACATAAACAACCATGCAAGAAAATAAATCACATCACACGCATACAAAGGGTTGGTAACCAAGCCTTATCTATGCGTTCTTCCCGAGAGCCAAGCGGGGAGAACAAGGTCATCTAGGGACAAAACCTAGACTATGGAGTGCTCCCACTTAATCCATTACCTCCATCGGGACTTTCTAGATCCAAGGTCTTCAAGACGTCATCTCCTTGACTCTTGATTATGGTCTTCAAAATAAAGGTACATACAAAAGAAAGGAATGGCATACAAGCCACGCGCTTCCTATCATACTAGTACAAGTACATATGAATAAATGAAACGGCATGCAAGCCGTGATAAATAATTACAAATTCAATTGAATAAATAATTAATTATTACAAGCCATGTGACTTGGTCACCAAACGAATAAAGAAAATACAAATCACAACCACAATGTTTAGGGCAATGGTTACCAACCAAAAAGGCAATAAACAACAACCAAACAAGCACGGTGTGACAAAACCGTGGCTAAAAGAATATTTTGGTAAGAATCTCCAACACAAACACTCAAGGCACATCAAGGAAATTATTGTACATATGCATTAGGGTACAAAACAAAATTTTACACCCATATTCATACACAACATATGTGTATGCATGTATGCATCTCATGCCAAGACCATACCACACATACCCATATTTGTACCAAAATATGCAAGAGGATTTCAAACGACAAGCGAACGGAATCCGCCGACAAACAGAATCTCTCCATGACTTGAAAAACTGTAAAGTGAAAAACTGCTCATGATCTACTTCATGACCCCTCACGGATCATGAAGCCCAAGAGCTTCACGACCGATCACGGGCCAGAAGCACTCATTAGCCTAAAACCCAATTTTCAGGACTTGTTCAAGAGAAACTTCACGACCGATCATGGGCCAGAAGCACTAGTCATGTCTGAAAACAAATCTCATGACCAGAACCCACGCGAACACTGGTGTTGTAGCCTTCATGACTCATGAAAAGATCTTCAAGGCCTGTGAAGGCTTACTAGATAGAATACTAATCTTCCAAAAAACGGTTTTTCGAGCCATTTCGTGTTATACATTTGTAGCTATGGCTCTTATGCCACTGAAGGGAATCCATGCACCTCAATACCCTGAGCACAACTTAAGCAACAAGTTCAAAAAACGTGTTTCTCGGGTATTCAAAATGACATGCATGACTTCCCCTTATAGGATCTTGACTACAAAAGTGTATAGCAACTGAAAAACCATAGAAGAGAGAAGAAGAGACCATATCATGGATGTCTCTGGTGGAACTTCAAGATGAGGATGCGAAACGAACCTGAAACCGAAGCCCTCTATAGTACACACCAAGTTGCCGAGATTCTGTCTTGCTAACGACCCCAAACTCGAACCTCAAACTTGACTTTGAGTTTATGGAACAGCCACACCAGCTCTCTTGTCTTTGAAGCACCAACTCAACCCACCAATGTGTGTTCACTTGTATTTGTATAATATGAGCAAGTGACAAGAAGAAGTAAACTAGAGAATATGGTCTCTTATATAGACTTTGAGGAAGGCAAGAAGACCCCAAGGTCGGCCACAAAGCTTGGATTTGATTGGACCAACATAAAGGCCCAATAAAATCGTCACTTTGACTTCTGCCTTCACGGGCTCTCACAGTCCATGAAGCCCTTACGAAGGGCGTGCCCCCACGACTACTTATCCGAGTGGTGAAGCCTTGTGTAGGGTTTTTCTTCATGACATGTGAGGGCCTATGAAGGTCGCCAAAAACTCTAATTTCATATTCTCTCTTGTTTAGATTGTGTTATTAGAATCCACCCTAAGCGTGTGACCCAATAGGCCCGTGCCTCATCGCCAGTGCACATGTATCAGTGGGCAGACAGCAACAAGTTCTAGCTGGAAAGAGGGTAACCATCACTATCAAGGAAACTAGAAAACACTGATTCATTAATAAAAATAACTTGTCAAGATAAGTCTGCCATCAATGGAAAATGAGCTAATAATCCCAAAAGCAAACACAACTAATGGCTTCAGAAAGATCCACACCCAACAGACTGAGTAACACCAAAATCAGAATACATAGGAGGACACAAGGAAAAATATTACTGATAACTTCTTTATTGATCCAAACCATAATCATTATCACTAAAAGAATTCATCTCGAATTAAGAGAGTTAACCACCTCTCATGCAGTTTCCTATGAAGTGCCTCACTCGTTGAGCTAAGGGTGAGCAACGGTTTTTGTAATCCATCTTCGCTTTATAGAACAAATATCCCTTTTCCTTACTATCTAAAGGATGATAGTCAAGGTTTTCAAAACATCGCCATGTCTTGTTATTCTTCAAACCGTTGTCATTAGAGTTTAATCGATATGATCACATGATTTGACACATGATTCTTATCTTCAATTGATCTTTTCTCATCTTTAGAGTCCATCTTATCCAATACACTGTTAAGGATATCTTTCCTTCTTTAAAAGTAGAGCACCACAATGGAGTCTACTAAGGACTTAAACAAAAGTAGTCACCTCAATGCAAGTTATTCCAAGTAACTTTTTATTACCACCCGAAGGTACGACTTTAATTAAGAACATTGCTCGTAGTACTCAGTGGTACAATCCACTTCTAAACCACTACTGAAGAGTAGGCTATCACTCAAGGCTTAGCCTCTAGAGTCAAATCTAGTAACAGAAGACTAGAATCCCACAAGAACTACCTAACACTTAGGCAACTCTCATCCTAACCCAAGTTACCCTTCCAATACATTTGGATTTTCGTTAATGGCCAGCCTGTTTGAGACCAAACACTAACTCGAGTGCCTGATTCACTCAAACCTAGGTTCTGATACCAACTTGTAACACCCTGATTTTTGGTCCGCATTTAAACTTTTTAAATCTCAATTTAAAACATGATTTTTATATAAAACCCTTTGACTAAAGCGGAAGCATCATGAATTATTTACATTGCTTTACAAAGTTTCAACATAAATTTAATAATCAATCATAAATGACCCAAAATCTTGCGGTGTTACCATAGTCAATCCTATTGGTGTCTACCCACTGATACACGTATACTGGCATCACTACTGATGAAGCACGGGCCTATTGGGTCACACGCCAAGGGTAGATTCTGACAGCATAATCCAAAATAGAGAAACTATGAAACTAGGGTTTCTAGCGACCTTCACGGGTCGTGAAGGAGTCATGAAGAGAAACCCTACGTGACTTCACTACCCGAACAGGAAGTCGTGGGGCATGCGTTTCATGAGTGCTTCACGGCTCGTGAAGTCAGAAGTCAAAGTGACACTTTAATCTTATTGGACCTTTTTGGTTGGTATAATGAGGACATAAGGTGACACCCGGCCTGGAGCATCTAGAGCTTCCATGTGGTCTATAAAAGAGTCTTGTTTCTCTTGTGTTAGGATCTTTGACACTTGATCAAGAAAACACACTTGTTCTCCAAAAGGGTTAAGGTTGTGCAACTAGTTTAAGGTTCTAAAGGTAGCTTGTTGTTCTATTAAATTGACTTAAAAGGAAGTGACGAGTTTGGGCTATAGCAAAGTGGAATCTCACTTACTTGGGGTGAACTTAGGGGAACTTGTTTTGGGTTCATCTACATCATCTACACCATCATGCCGTGCAGATACATCAACAGTATTGAACTCATTCCTTCTTCTTTTTGTTCTTCTTGTTGCTATATTTTGTTTGTAGTATTGATCCCTAAGGGGACCCCATGCATGTGGCTTTTTTATACCCAAAAACTCGTTTTGAACATTGTGCTTCCATTGCTTGTGTGTATCTTGACATGCATGACTTCCCTTCAGTGGTATCAGAGCCATTGCTACAAGATTATAGCACAAAATGGCTCGAAAAATCGATTTTTTGGAAGTTTAGCAAATTGTCCAGTGATCCTTCATGGGCTGTGAAGAGTCCTTTCACAAGTCGTGAAGGCTAGACGACGAGTGTGATTTGGGGTCTGGTCATGAAAATGGGTTTTGGGCTTCATGAGTGCTTTTGGACCATGATCGGTCGTGGGCTTCACGAGTCGTAAGGGGTCGTGAAGCACGTCGTGGGTAGTTTTTTTGGCCTTAAAAGAAAATTTTATGGTTTTTCGGGTCAAGTTTAGCATTCTGTTTTATTGGTACTGATTTCTTGACATCCCCAAATGTATTTTGGTTTGTGTATGGGTATGCATGGTATGATCTTGGCATGAGATACGTACGAGCCGTGAGGGTTCGTGAAGCACGTCGTGGACAGTTTTTTGGCCTTAAAGAAAAATTTATGGTTTTTTGAGTCATGTTTAACATTCTGTTTTCCTGGTTCTGATTTCTTAAAATCCCCAAATGTACTTTGGTACAAGTATGGGTATGCATGGTATGATCTTGGCATGAGATACATACATGCATACACATATGTTGTGTATATATGAATATGGGTGTGAAAATTTGTTTTGTGCCCTAATGCATTTGTGGGGGTACAAACACAGCGGAAGCACAACAAGAAAGTAGCATGCAAGAACAAAACAAAGAAGAACACAATCTTACAAACATGTTCCAATGGTGGAATACTCGACAAAATGAAATTGCAACTAAACAAACAAGAAGAGGACAAAAGCAATACCTCCATGGCAACTAAAATTTGACCTCCTCAAGAAAGGTTAGGATGAAGATGGTTGACAAAAAGCCTACCATTCGTATGTGAAGTCCACACCAAGTTCACTTGATTCCAATGTGCTAGCACCCCATTGATAATTCACCAACCATAGCAATCATCAAAGGAACAGCCTCATGATGTCTCCTCTTGCACCAAAATCAGCTCGCATATCACTCAAGGTTACCATCTTAGTGTATGATATATGTAGAGATCAAAGTACCAAGAGAGAATAATAGTAGAAGAGGAAGAGACTATGTTTCTTCCATGTTCCAGGCTTCAAAGTGGCCTCTTAACCCCTCAAGGGTCGTCCAAAAGGTGGGTTGTGATTGGACCAACAAATGTCACTTCAGTTACCCTCTTCATGACCCCTCGCGACCCGTGAAGATCTAAGGCATCACAAGCCGTGCCGCCCGGCAAAGATTTGTGAGGGAGACTATCTACACGACCCCTCATGACCTTGTCAAAAGCCGTGAAGACGAAGAGTATCACGATTCGTGGCAATCACCGAGTATTTGTAAGGGCAACTAGCTTCACAGCCCATGGAGCACCCTTCACGGTCGTGAAGCCCCGAATCAAACTATTTTTTATTCTTTGACCTTCTTCTTCTACATAGAGCGATCGGGATCAATCCTTGGCGTGTGTCCCAATATGCTCGCGCTTTATCGGCGGTGATGGTGGTATACGTGTGTCAGTGGGCGTCTACTCCAACATCGTGTTTTGGTTGTTTGCCTTGTTTCGGTTGGTAACTATAGCCTTTGACCTTGTGGTTGTGTTTGTGGTTGTTTGATTCATTTGGTGACCTTGTGTCACATGGTTTGTAATATTACTTAGTTAAAATTGTATTATTATTTAATTAAAATTTTTAATATTATTGCGGCTTGCATGCCGTTTCATTTGTTCTTTGTACTTGTACTAGTTAGATAGGATATGTCTGGCTTTCATGCCATTTATTTGTATTTATATGTACTTGTACTTTTGGAGGATGGCGACCAATCAAGAATCAAAGATGTCTTGAAGATCTTGAATCCGGGAAGGTCCGTTGGAGGTAGCGGGTTCAGTGGGAGCATGCCGCGGTTGCGGATTTGTCCCTAGTAGACCATGTTCTTCCCGCTGGCTCACAGGAAGAATGCTTAGGTTTTAGCTTGGTTACCGACCTTTTATATTATTTGCGTGTGATGTGATTATATCTTGCATGGTTGTTTAGGATTTCGCATGCTAGATAATTTTTCTATAAAATTAATAATCACAAGAGCTTTTGTTAAAAATGGTTTACATTTTTCTCACGCTCACAAATGATTAACAAACAATATCAAGTTAACATTATATTGAAAAAGTGAAAAATTGTTTTGTCACTAATTTTGTTAATCTAAAATTAACCGGAAACAAAAGCTCATATTTCCAAAAACATAAATCGCGCACCATCCGTGAGACGATGCCACCTAAATCTAACAACACAGATTGGTTGTCGAGCTTAGCACAGGTCAATCTTTGTCAAGTTGTGTGGGAGGTGAGCGTTGTAACTCACAAAATTGGTTGTTAAGCTTAGCACGAGCCAATTCTTGGAGAGTGTACTAACCGCATGTTTCGGCGGACGATTTGTAATTTCAAATTAGAATGCTTGGGAGATTGTCGAGCTTAGCACGAGTCTATCAAAAATTCTAACTTGGGATTGGTGTAAGAAGAGATCAAACATGCCAAGCGACCAATGGATGTCTTAAGATCCCACAAGGACCTAAGAGTTGCAATAATGGATTGCAATCGGCAAGGTTGTTGCCAGCCTAAAAAAAACTTCATCATGTGATCCACGGTAAACCCATCATATGAGGGAGTGTAATACAGTTCTTAGCCTTGTTAAAATAATTTAATAAGTTTTGGGTAAATTGTTTTAACAAGATTAATATCAAACTAACTACATTTACTTTGCTATTTTAGATGGTATCTTCAAGTACCACCACCGTGTACAAGCAACATTTCTTTACAAGTTAGTTTTCCTTGAAAAGGAGAAACTCGACGGTAGCAACTTCATGGATTGGCATAGACAACTTAGGATTGTCTTACGCCATGAAGGAAAGTTGCATACCATAGAAGAAGCCTTGCCCGAGGCCCCTGCGAGCAATGCAACTAGGGCCATCCAAGCTGCGTATGAAAAGCACTCAAGGATACGAAGGAGGTAACGTGCCTCATGCCTTACAATGAGCGCCTAAAGGACATGTTCCAGCAACAAAAGAGGCAAGAGAGGTAGGAATGCCTTAAGGCAGTCCTAGGTTGCAAACTCCAGGATGGAGGGAATGTGAGCGCTCACGTGTTGCATATGAAAGCAAACATGGAGCGCATGGAGAGTAAAGGAAAGGCAAGAGAGGTAGATGCTTAAGACCACATAGTCTAGCATTTCCAAACATAAGCCCTCCTCTTCCAATCCCGTCTTGGCTATCCAGGAGGGTCGCATCCAAAAGAAGAAGCCGACTCTTTCCCATAATGGAAAGGGTAAAGGAAAGGTTGGGGCACCCAGGGAAACTTCCCCAAGCCAAGACCCCGGAGGAGGCGGATTGCTTCTTTTGCGGGGAGAAGGGGCATTATCGCTGAAGCTACCCGAAGTACCTAGAGGGTTTGAAGAAGCTCAAAGCCATGAGCATCTCAGGCACCTCAAGTCAAGGTACGTTCATGATTGAACTCCATCATACTTCTACTTCTAAAGGCTGGGTTTTAGATACCGGCGGTGGCACTCACGTGTGTAATATGGTGCGGGTGCTAAGGGAAAGTCATGGTGGTTATGATTTTAAATTCATCAATGGATCTATTTTATGTTTTTAAAGAAGATGTTTGTTATTTTAAAGGTATACCATGTCATGGAATTTATGAAGTTGATGCATACTTTGAATCAAAGAATCTATCATGAACATTGATTCTATGTCCAAAAATTGTTTGGACAAGTAAGTTTTCATTCTCTAAAAATAGTTGAAAATTCAGGAAATGAGTTTAGTTAAAATAAACACTTTGATTTTTTGTTTAGACAGAAAACTAATCTTCCAAAGAAACGGTTTTTTGAGGCATTTTTGTGCTATACCTTGTAGCTATGGCTCTGATACCACTGAAGGAAATCCATGCACGTCAAATACTCGAGCACAACGGAAGCAAACAAGTTCAAAAGAGTTCGGTATTTAAAACCAACATGCAAGTACTCCCATAGTGGATCTCAACTACAAAGAAGTATAGCAACTGAAACAAAAGGCAAAAGGAGGAGAAATATACCATGATACAGCGGCTGGAACAAAGCACCAAGAAGGAGATGACAAGACCCACAAAGTTGGTTTCCTCTATTGAATAGTCCAAACCAAGTTGGTTTAATCCCCTTGTGCTAGCAAGCCAGCGTTGTGATCTTCACCCTTGAAATCAGAATTCTAGAACAGCCTTCAAAGATACCTCTACTTGAACCTAGATTAAACTCACTTACATACTCATGAATACTTTCATAGTATGTGTTATTGATGTGTGTATATGTTCATGCATCAAGAGTGAGTTGTAGGAGAGAGTAATGTGTGTCAAGCAACATGTTACCAGCCTTCTTAAGCCCACAGGGTCGGCCAAAAAGGCTATCCATGCATTAGACCAATCTAGGGGTCCAATAAAAAGCAAAATGACTTTTCAGCTTCTCTTCATGACCTCTCAGTGGTCGTAAAGCACTAGGCCTTCACGGCCTATGAAGGATTTTGCTTCATGGTCGTGAAGCCCTCAGCCTTCGTAGCCCATCAAGCAAGCTTTATGGTCATGAAGCACTTGGCCTTCACAGCCCATGAAGCAAAATCCTTCATGGTCATGAAGCACCTTTTTATAGCAAAAGCACTAGTTTGCTGCTCTCCTTTCAAGTGTGCTATCGGGATTAATCCTTGGCATGTGACCCAATAGACCCCTTCTTCATCGACAATGATACCCGCGTGCATGTGACAGTGGGGCCAATACACCAACAGGATACGTGTTGTTTCCACAACATTGGTTTGCCTTGTTCTGATTGCTTTCAAACGCAGACCGTAACTTGCTGTTATAGAGGGAGTTTTTAGTGCCGATGTAATAGGGAAATGTAGTAAAGGGAATTTGTTCTTGTGTTTAGAGAGATATCCCTAGGCCCCTCAATGATTGGGCGCTGACACCAAAATGCATGGTCGTCCTCAAGTTTGCAATGAAGGATGCGCCATTGGTCATGAAGGACAGCGCCCTCATGAAGGCTTCCGGGCGGCACAAGCCATGATACCTTAGGGCTTTATAGCCCGTGAGACGCTCGTGAGGGGTCATGAAGGCAGAATGTCAAGTGACACTTGTGTTTTATTGGACCATCTTGGTGGTCCAATGAGGGGTGACACTTTAGCCGACCAAGGGAGCTCCGGAGGCATATTATTGTCTATAAAAGGAGTCCCTCCTCCTTACTACTCTTTGTCCATTTGTGCAATAGTTACACATAAAGGTGCTCTAACTAAGAGAGAGTTGAGGTAAGGCAAAAGGGTTGCTCCAGTGTTTTGGGCTGTTTCAAAGAGCATCTACAAGTGGTTGTGAGATCTCTTTGACTTGCTAGTACAGGGGGTTTGTTCTCGAGCTTGGTGTGGACTTCAAGAGTTGTTGGAGGCCATTTGTCTCTACCTTTCATCCCATCATTGTACCAACCATCTTTGGAGCTCTAGAAGGGTATAACTTTCTTCATTTTGCTCTTTTTTTAGTTGCATGTATACTTGGGAAGGATAGCCACCTTTGGAGTACATTTTGGTTTGTTTTTGTGCTTGTTTTTGTTCTTGCTTCCGTTGCATGCTTGCTCCTTAGTGTACTCCAAAAACTTGAAGTTCCAAGGACTCTATAAAAGCCTCATTATCCTCTCTGGTAAGAACCTTTTGTCACTTGGTGAAAACAAACCCATATAAACACACTTGAGCTCTATTGAGTTAAGTTGGTGCAACAAGTGAATGGTTTCAATTTCAAGGCGGAATCTTGCTCACTTGGTGTGGATACCAATAGAGGAGCTCGATATTGCGTTCATTGCACATCTTCATCTTGTAAACCGATAAGAGACATCCATGGTATGGTCTCATATTCTCATCTCCTTTTCATTTGTTTTTTAGTAGCTACTCTTTTGTAGTCAAGATCCACCCAGGGGAATGCATGCATGCTCCTTTTTGAATACCCGAAAAACCCGCTTTTAAGTTGTTGCTTCTGTTATGCTAAGTATTGTGGTGCATAGATTCCCTTTAGTGGTATTAGAGCCATAGCTACAAAGGTATAGCATGAAAATAGCTTGAAAAACCGTTTTGGGAAGATTTGTGTTCCGTCCAGTGAGCCTTCATGGGCCGTGAAGGGCTCTTCACGATTCGTGAAGGCTCCATGACTGTCTAAGGGGTCTAGTCATGAAATCTGTTTTTGGGCTCACCAATGCTTCTGGCCCCTAATCGGTCGTGAAGCTCTTGGGCTTCACGAGCCGTAAGGGGTCGTGAAGAAAGTCCTGAACAGTCTTGTCATGAAACTTGGTTTTTAGGCTCATGACCGCTTCTGGCCCATGGTCGGTCATGAACAGGGCTTCACGAGCCGTGAGGGGTTGTGAAGCATGTCGTGAGAAGTTTTTTCCTTAAAAGAAAATTTTACTGTTTTTCGGGTCATTGTTGATGTTCTGTTTCTCCGGTAGCTTCTGTTTACATGTCGTTTGAAATCCCCTTGTATGTTTTCGTACAAATATGGGTATGTATGGTATGGTCTTGGCATGAGAAACATACATACACATGTATTGTGTATATATGAATATGAGTATAAGAACTTGTTTTGTACCCTAATGCATATGTATAAGAATTTCCATGATGTGCCTTGAGTGTTTGTATACGAAATTCTTACAAATATATTTTAGCAACGGTTTTGGCACACCATGCAAATTTTGGTTGGATGGTGTTTAAGTTGCTTTAGGTTGGTAACCACTTTGTGGTTGGTTTATTCATTTGGTGACCTTGTGTCACATGGCATGTAATAATTAATTTATTCATTTAAATTTGTATTCTTATCTAGGCTTGTATGCCGTTTCATTCGTTCAAATGTACTTGTACTAGTATGATAGGAAACGCGTTGCTTGCAAGCCATTTCATTTCTTATAGATGTACTTGTATTGGAACTTGGAGGCCACCACCATGTTCTTCCTATATGGCTCATGGGAAGAACGCATAGGTTTTTAGGCTTGGTAACCAACCCTTGTTGTATGCGTGTGGTGTGATTTTATTTCTTGCATGGTTGTTTTTATGTTTATTCGCGTGCTAGATAACTTTTCAAAGTTAATAAAATCACAAGAGTTTTAATATGGTTAACTACTCTCTCACACACACACGATTAACAAATATAAAATATAAACTTGGTATTATATTTGAAAGTGAAAATTAGTTTGGCCACTTATTTTATTAATCCAAATTAAAACATGGTTTTTACTTGAAAACAAAAGCCTGTTTTCTAGAATGTATATCACACACCATCCATGAGATGACACAATCCGAATCTAGTAAAGCATCGGATGATTGTCGAGCTTAGCACAAGTTGTTCCAAGTGGATCTGTGTGAAAGGTGAGTGTGGCAACTCTCAATTATTATTTATCAAGCTTAGCACGAGCCAATGATTGGTCGAAAGTACCACCGTGTATCTTGTTGGACGATTTACAATTATAAAACTAAAATCTTTGAGTGATTGTCGAGCTTAGCACGAGTCAACCAAGAATTTTAATTTGAAGTTGGTGTGAGTAAGGATCAAACATGCCAATCGACCAATGGATGTCATAGGATCCCGCAAGTGTCTAAGAGTTGCAATAGGGATTGCAATCGGGTAAGATGGTTACCGGCCTAAATAACTCCATGAAGTGACCTGCGGCAAACCAATCATGTAGTGGGGTGAAATATGGTTCTTGGCCCGTGTTAAGATAACAATTGTTTTCTAAAAACTTTATGAGTAATTATTCTAACGAAGTTTATATCTAACTAACTAAAACGCGTACTCTTGTTGTAAATAGATGACAAACCGTAAACTTTGTTGACTGGCTTAGTTGCATATCCTTGAGAAACCCCTTCCGGAGCCACTTGCTACCAACGCGACTTGGGCTATCCGATACACGTATGAGAAGCGTATTAGAGACACAAATGATGTTGCGTGCCTCATGTTGTCAACTATGAGCTCAAAGCTGCAAAAATAGTTCGAGTATATGAGTGTGTATGACATGATTAACCGGCATGTTCTGTAACACCGTCAAAATTGAGAAGCTTATTTTTTTATTTAAATATAAAATCCATTTCAAGTTTTGAAACTGCATGGATACAGCTGTAAATACAATATTTCCAAAACCTATCAAAATATCTACAGCTGACACAGGTGAAGCATTTAATATCTAATTTAATATTTACAACCTATAAATAAGTTGCAACCAAAAGAAACCACCGATGTTACCAAATAACGGCCAAGCATTACATCATAACTATTGGTATATGCCCACTGATACACTTGCACCAGAATCACTCCTGATGAGGTACGGGCTTATTGGGTCACACGCCAAGGGTAGATTCCGACAGCACAACCCAAACATGAGAGAATATGAAATTAGGGTTTCTGGCGAGATTCACGGGCCTTCACGGCCCGTGAAGAGGTCGTGAAGAGAAACCCTCCACGAGGTATCACAACCCAGACTGGTAGTCATGGGGCACTGCCTTCACGAGGGCTTCAAGGCCCGTGAGCGCCCGTGAAGGCAGACACCCTACTTCTATTGGACCACTCGTTGGCCCATGTGAGTGTGTAGTGGAACCCGGCCTTTGAGGCCTTCATGAGTGCTTCACAGCGCGTGAGGGCCCATGAAGACAGTAGTCAAAATGTCACTTTGTTTTTATTGGACCTTTGTGTTGGTCCAATAAATGGGTGGCATGAGAGCCGACCCTGGTGACCTTTGGTTACTCCCAGCCTATAAGGCATTCAACTCTCTCACATAGGAACTCTTGTTTAATGCTACAACATAACACAATAAGATGATACTTGAACTCATATGGTGAGTTGAGTGAGTGTAATAAGAGCAAGGCAAGTTCATGGTGGTTGTTGCTATTCCAAAGACTCATGATCAAGTGTGAGGCTCGAGTTTGAGGATCTATAGTAAGGTGGAATCTCGCTCACTTGGTGTGGACTATCAATAGAGAAGCTTGGGTTTGAGTTCTCAAGATCATCCTAGGTCGGTGGACAGCTCTAGCCTTCGTGATGGTATTTTTCTCCTCCCTTTCTTGTTTTTCAGTTGCTATATTTGTTTGTAGTCATGATCTCCACTTGGGGAATACATGCACGTCGGTTTTGATACCCAAAAACCCCAGTTTTTTATGTCGTTGCTTCCGTTGCGTACTGGTGTTGGCGTGCATGGATTCCCTACAGTGGTATCAGACCCTAGGCTACAAAGATATAGCACGAACATGGCTCGAAAAACCGTTTTTGGAAGATTTGTTTAATGTCCAGTTGGCCTTCACGGGTTGTGAAGGCCACACGACCGGTGTTCGTGAGAGGTCTAGTTGTGGGAAGTGTTTTTAGACTTCACGAGTCCTTCTAGCCCGTGACCGGTCGTGAAGCTCTCGGGCTTAACGAGCCGTGAGGGGTCGTGAAGCCTCTCGTGAACAGTTTAGTCATGAAACCGGGTTTTTAGGCTCACGAGCCTTTCTAACCCGTGATCGGTCATGAGGCCCTTGCGCTTCACGGGCCGTCGTGAAGGAGCTCGTGGGCAGTTTTTATCCTTAAAAGAAAATTTTATGTTTTCGGGTCATGTAGGAGTTTCTGTTTTTCTGGCATATTCCGTTTGAAATCCCCTTGTAATATTTTGGTACATATATGGGTATGTATGGTATGGTCTTGGCATGAGATGCATACACATATGTTGTGTATATATGAATATGCGTGTTAAAATTGGTTTCGTGCCCTAATGCATATGTACAAGAATTTCCTTATGTGCCTTGAGTGTTTGTGTTGGAAATTCTTACCGAAATATTCCTTTAGTCACGGTTTTGGCACACCGTGCTTTGTGGTTGTTGTTTGTTGCTTTTGGTTGGTAACCATTGCCCTAGACCTTGTGGTTGTGCCTTGTGGTTTGTTTGTTTGTTTGGATTTATTTGGTGGCCTTAGTGTCACATGTGTTGTAAATAATTATTTATTCATTTGGTTTGTAATTAATTATCGCGGCTTGCATGCCGTTTCATTCATCCATATGTACTTGTACTAGATTGATAGGAAACGCTTGGCTTGCATACCATTTCCTCTCTTTTATGTACTTGTGTTTTCAAGACCACAATCAAGAGTCAAGAGGTGACGTCTTGAAGTCTTTGGATCCGGAAAGTCCCGATGGAGGTAGCGGATTCAGTGGGAGCACTCCATGGTCTAGGTTTGTGTCCATAGTAGACCTTGTCCTCTCGGCTTGACTCGCGGGTAGGACGCATAGGTTTTTGGCTTGGTTACCAACCCCTTTGTATGTGTATGATGTGATTTACTTTCTTGCATAATTGTTTATGTTTCTTCGCATGCTTGATAACTTTTCAAAGTTAATAAAATCACAAGAGTTTTAAATTGGTTAACAAACTCTCGCGCGTACACGATTAACAAGATAATATAAACTTGGTATTATATTTAAAGTGAAAATTGGTTTTGTCACTTACTTTGTTAATCAAAATTAAAACTTGGTTTTAATCAAGAAACAAAAGCCCGT
>JAUEJL010071705.1:0-16504 GCA_032274825.1 Drosophyllum lusitanicum | reverse complement strand
AGAATTGTTTTTCGTACGAGAATTGCGAGAACTGTTTTTAACGTCATTAATGACTCATTAATAGGGTTATTTTGGTAATTTATATATTTACCCAACCGTGAATTGCGTTCGGGTGAGCCGTTATTAATTTGCGAGGCTTGATTTTCCCAAAATAACCCTTATTAATGCGTCATTAACGAGCCACTAATGTGTCATCATGATGAGCCGCCAAAATTTTTTAGCAATTGATTAAATTTAATTAAGGGCTAAGATTGGTTCTTGCAGTTCTCGTACGAAAAACAGTTCTCATTTGAACCCTCCCCTATATATATTTATATTCTACAAAAATACTAAATATAAAAAACCGATAACTCACCACGATAACCGCGATTTCAAATATCGGTCCTTAGAATCGGGATCCTGATGCATATAGATACAAATGGTCCACTGGGAGCAAGAATTTCCAGGAACATTGTCCAAGTTGCTTCTTTTTTTGTCTAACTCACTTCCTTTTTTGTTTGTGATCGATATTTGATTTTTGACCGCGCTAGATAACTGCATAGCTCACATGTTAATCCTTTCTCAAGTATCCCTTGAGCATTTCGTGGTATTTATTTGTTCACAATAATCATCTGGACCGCAACAAGCTTGATCCCCGGTTCTCGACCATCCAAATAGCAACAAGCTTGATCCTAGACGCCCTCTAGACCTCATTCTTTATTACAGTGCCAATTGTCAATCATCTTTGCAATACTCACTTGTAATGATGTTTGTGTGTTTTGCAGATTGAGATTGTTTGATTAAGTAATGAATAAAACACAGTGTGTGTTTTCCAAACTCTGATTGTTTAATAAAAGTGAGAAATAAAAGTAAGCACACAATTTTTACTCTAATGTGTGATATCATCATTTCTGCAGTTACAACTGATTATTGTTACTTGAAATCATATTAATCGAAAGTTCGGAACACATCCAAAAGCCCCTTAAAAATAGAGTTGAACAAGAAATGACTCAAAGATACAATATTTCCCAATCAAGTGGCATACATAAACCAAATTAACTATAAGCTCTTGTTTGAATTTTAATAATATTAGACTTGTGTGCTTATAAGCTGAAACACATTTTATCTTTAAAACTCAGTTTCTCTTGAATTGATTCTTGCAGCCTCAGTTAGTATCGGCCCAACAAGATATGAAAGATCAACATTTGGCTTTGGATAAGATCAGCAACCTTCCTTCAACCATAATTGAAACCATTCTATGCCTTGTGCCGATTAAAGAGGCAGCAAGAACAAGTATCCTCTCGCGAGGATGGAGGTACAAATGGGCGACAATTCCTAAACTTGTGTTTGATGAGGATGAATTTGAAGTATCAGCTGAGGAATGCTATATACGGAAAATGTTGCTCTCAAGGTTTAAACTTTTTGATGCTATATACCAAGTTTGTTAGCGCATCAGGGTCCCATACTTGAGTTCACCCTTTCCGTGAATGCAGATGAATCCTGTGTTGAAGTTGACCATATAATAAATCATTTGTCAAGGAAAAATACTTTAAAGAAAATTTTCCTTAACTTGGATTTTTCCCGTGGGTATAGGTTACCCTTATCTATCTTCTCGTTCCATCAGTTGACAAAGCTGTCTCTCCTTGAATGTGGCATTTACCATCAACCAATATTCAATGGATTTGGTGGCCTTACAACCTTAAATCTGCAGAATGTATACATCTCTACAAAATCTCTTTTACATCTCTTATCCGGTTGTCCATTGCTTAAGAGCTTCACGTTGGTAAGTTGCTATTAGAGTGAATGTTTAATCCTCATGCGCTTTCATTACTTACCTGAGTATTGTATGTTGCTGCAGTTTGTAAGTGAAACTAATATTCTTGGTAATGACATCTGCACCATCGATGAGCTATTCGAGTGTTTGCCTGTGATTGAAAAACTGATTACCTGGACTTGGGTCACTCAGGTAATATTTATTCTCCTGATATTTGATAATTGGTTCAACTTAGGAAGAAAAAATCTTTGGTTGTTAATCCGTCATTTTCTATCGTTGAAGTGTTTTGATGTAGATGACGTGGTTCCACAAGAGCTTCCAACCTTCTTAGTCCACCTCAAATACTTCCGTATAGAAGATATGTGTTTATTTGACCACAAGGGGCTACCTTTTCTTATTCTTTTGATTAGATGCTCCCCAAACTTGGAGAAATTTGCACTAGAGGTAAATAGCATAAGGTGTTGTTTGTTTTCTAAAATAAGGTCTTATTTTAAAGAAACGTCTGCGAGCACGCATACATTTATAATAAGCTTCTTTGTGTTTTCAAAGAATTTTTTCGCAGACATAAGACTTTATTTTGTCTTATTTTTTGCTTATGCCGTGAAGCAAAAAACCACATCCTTTTCTCGTAAACAAAGATTTAAGAGCTTCTAAACCTCATTAATTTTCCCCTAAAGACATGAAGAAGTGAAATAAGACAAGACATTTATGTCTTCAAAAACAAACAACACCTACGTCCATCTTGTATCCCGCTTGTTTTGAATCTCATGCCAAAATATAATGACACAAGAAACATCAACACTTGTAGATCTCTGAAGATTCAGCTACCGATCCAGTTATTCTTGAGGCTTATAAAGACTACCTGGTTACACTTGATCAAGATTATTCAGATACTCGGTTGGAGCATCTGAAAGAATTGGAGATCTATGGTTTCATTGACTTCAAGCTTCATTTGGAGTTAGTGAAGTTTATCTTGGCTAAGTCACCTGTGTTGGAGACGGTTTACTTACAGCTTTATAAAGGGGTTACCAAGGATGAAGAATCGAATATATCAATAATTCTTTTAAGCTGCCCACGTGCATCAGCAGCAGTAGAAATCATTGTTGAGCGTTGATTCAAAATATATGCCTTAGAGATGTACGTAATTGGCTTCAAATTACTTTTTAGATTACTCAACCCTCTTGCAAGACAACTGTTTTTTAGATCTATGTCTTGCATACAATCGTTAACTGATTGATGTCAAGAGTCCAAGCAAAGACATTTCATGGATATCTTCAACTTCTGGTAATGCAGTTGCTATGGTTACAATTGGTGGCCCTGACAGTTTGGATGTAGTTACATTGTTGCTAGGATTATGACTTTGATTTTGTTTTCTAGATCCTAGGTATGCAAGGTAATTTTATAAATATATGGTCAGAGGTTTTCGTCAAGTTAATTTGTCTTAGGTTTCCAGTCACTAATAATTTTGTATCTATATCGAAATTATTCATTAAAATTTATATTCAGTTAAGCAAACTCAATTTAGAGCTTGCTATATAGCTAGTTCAACTTGGAGTAGCTTGGTTAAGTTGGATTTGACTCGGTATAACTCAATATATAGTAGTTTGACTAGTTTGCATCTCTAATTTATATTAATACTTACATACTATATACATAGGACACTCAGAAAGGTGTAAACTTTAATTCGATCCGCTTGTGATTTATTTTGAACATTTATTTTGTTTTCAATCTTGTTAGTTAGCAAACTTAATTTAATTCAACGTGACCACTGTTGGGATATGACTTGAAAGGCTTGAAAGATATTTGGAAACCGGAAAACAAGGTACAAAAGGGGAGCTCGGCGTGCAACAGTATCACACGCCGTGGAGGCTTCGAGGGTGCTCGGCGTGGAGCACTGCTCCACGGCATGGAGCAGGATTGTTGGAGCCGGAGGTTTTTTCTATTGTGGCGGCTGTGGAATCTTCTAATTAAGTAAATAAATTGTTTCTTAATTGAGGATTAGGGCAGCATTATGTTATTTGTTTTGGCTATAAATATCTAGTTTAGGGTTCAGTCATATGTACATCGAAAACACAGTCTCAGTTAATAAAGAAGTCTCTGATTCCTGCCCGTGGACGTAGGTCGTGACCCCGACGATCGAACCACGTTATATCTTGTGTTATTGTCTTGTTCTTGTTATCCGCATTATATTTTAACGCTTATTTTAGGTGTCTTGATCCTAACAACCATGTCCAATTTAATTTATTTTGAGCTACACGTACGCCAAAATACACAGATCTAGACACAAGAGACGCCTAACAAGCTTGCAGTTTTTTTTAGGTCAATACACAAGGTATGTAATCATCGGATGATATATTATTCTGAGCATCTGAACGAATTGGAGATTAACTTAGGACTTGAGTTGGAATTTGTAAAGCTTATCTTGGCAAGTCAGTCGTGCTGAAATTAACGGTGATCGAGGGTACGTAGTGCATGCCACATGGGTTCACATGAGTTGAAGATGTTAACGATTCTCTTACGTATATATGTACGCTGCCCACATGCATCACTGGTAGCAGAAATTATAGTTTAGCGTCCCTTAGCTAAAGATGGAATGCAATTGGCTTCAAAGATCTCTTTCAGTAATTTTTATGATCAGAGATGATTGTAAGGAAGATCCCGAGATTCTAAAAAAAGAGGCAGTCAGCTATATATTTCAGTAGTTTTTATAAAAGCATGGATTCGAATGAATTGAAATTCAGAAGTAACACGTTCAAACTAATTTCAAAAGAATAAAGGAGTCATGAGATAGAATTTTTAGAAGATGAAGCTCCTGGTCCACTACAAGAAAGTAACCTTTCTGCGACAACAAAAGTCGTCGCTAAAGGTCCCGTGGTCGTCGCTAAATGCATATTTGAGACGAAATTTTGTCGCAAAAAATTCGTCTGTGAGCAGAAAATAGCGATGACTTAGAGAAAATGTCGTCACAGAATTTTAAAATTAAAATAAACCAAGTATAATACTACTTCACCCTTGCAACGACATAGTTGTCGCTATTTTAAAATATTATAATTTTTAATTTCTTTTTTGTATATTTGCGGCGACATGTAGTCGCTAAGGTATTTAATATTGCTACCAATTTTTTCTCTTTGAGATGACTTGTCGTCGCAAAGTGAACTTCTTTTAATTTTTTTTTATTTTTCCATTTTTATAGAATTTACCCAGTTTTAAATAGATTCTACGAATCCCAGATTCATAACCTGAATATTGATACCGATATTGCTACAACTATATAACAAAAACAAACTATAATTAATGTACGTAAGATGACGTACCAAATACATAACAGAGGTGTTTAAAAACACGATAATTTAATAGAAATCAAGTCAAGTTTAATCTAAATTAACCAAGTGTTTCAATAACATAAACCAACACTAAAGTGTATCAATAATAAAAACTAAATCTCACAAGGCTACCAAATGTACCTACTCTGCATCATTCCCGTCCCCATCGATTTCATTGTCTTTCTCGTCATCGTCGTCGTCATCGTCATCATCATTACCGTTTAACGGAGGAACTTGAAAGTTGGAATTTTTCTCACAAACCGAAGCGACCCACTTTTGAAATTGATTTTTCCATTTGCAGTTTATTTTTTTGTTGTTTTCCCACGCGATTTCATTCACTTGCTCGTTTATGGGGGGTTGTTGTGACGATGTGATTGATGACGAAGATGGAAAAAAGAAGCGGATAGACATATTCTTCAGCTTTTGGCCGTAGCCGACATTATGGCCGCTTTGTTCCTCAAACACCTAAAGCATTTGATTTGTTATCAGACTTTCAACAAATTTAAGGTCGACCCATTTGAACTCAAACACTAATTATTCGACATTGTTTTCAAATTATTCGGATTTTTTTTTCAAATTATCTATATAATTATACAAGTAAATCTAAATAAATATTAACCCATTGAGTTTTAAGGTAACTTATCATAAACTACATGGACCTAACACGTATAAATACTTACGAGGTTTTGACTAAGCTTTTTGTGTACTTATTTTCCAGCTTATTTTTAATAAACTTATTTTTTGGCTTACAGTTTTATTATGACTTGAAATAATAAAAATAAGTCAAACTTATAAAAAAAACAAGCCAACAAAAGTAACCTTAAAAAATAAGCCGAATATAAAGCATAAAGATTGATACACTAACTTTCTAAAACAAAGGACTATTACATTTTGATTATAGTATTGGTTAAAAACAAGGTATATTAAGCCGTGTCTTGCGTCAGATGAAATTCAAATAATCATATTCTTAATAATTTAATTTACATATAATATTATACATAAAATATTTGTTCAAAGTTAGCATATGTAGACAATATTTAGTTTAACATGCATCTAATGCATTTGCTAATTACATTGTTTATATGAGGTTACGTAACCCAGTAATGTTATGAGATCAAAATGAAAAATGATTAACGTTTAAGATTGGAAAATTGAAATGTAAATTATTTTTGCTTTGACATGTTTGTCCATAATGGAACTTAAATCCTTACCTTTAAGAGGATGGACACCTTAATAGATGTTTATACTAGCAGGGCAAATGAGCTTTGATTTAGGTGAAAAGCGAAAAGTTGAGTAGGGGTTACAATTGAAAAAATGTTGTAATTTTATGTTAGCAAATGAGTTTGTAAATAATAAAATTTTCTAATGGTTAACTCAAACTCTCTAATCTATATCTAAGTGTATAATATGACAAGAACCCTTAATTTTAAAATGAAGGGATATCTTAATACACCTCGATACCGTTAGGTCAAAGACCATTTGACTTGTAAATGATAACAAGTAATTTTATGAGATAAAATTAACTTATATAAATTAAAGAGTAAAAATTAAAAATTTATGAAGAGTTGGTGAAAAATTGAAATGTATAGTGTTTTTATTTTTAGAACTGATAAGGTGATAATTTCGGTAATCCAAGGCAAAACCATTTCTCACGTTCAAATCTCTTCAATTCCTTCCCTCCTCCAATGGCTGAATCCCCAAAATTTCAACGTCAAAATCATCCCTCCAAACCCAAGACCTCAACAAACACCCCTTAGACTAGTAATACATCAGATTTAGACGGGGTCATAACTCACTTACTGGGTGTAAAGGTTAGGGTTCTTCCCTTTCAGTTTCGTCATCAACATCAGGTACCCTCAAATCTCCCCTTTTGATCGTTTCAACGCTTCGCATGTCTTTAGATTATATGCTTTATGAGTTTCATGCCTCTGTTTTCATTTTGTTTCTTTATATCCATTTGCCGATTTTAATTTTTATAACTTTCGATATTTCATGTTCTTCGTGTTCTAGAACTAAAAGAAATATGAATCTATGCTACGTGTTCGGTCAATTGATATCTATGATTTTCAATTTCAGAATTCTTTAGTGTTGGACCAAACGGTTATCTTGATATGAAGCTTCAATATCTGTCTTCTGATATACTCAGCACCCTTCCTCCATCCATAATAGAAACCATTTTATGTCTTTTACCTATTGAAGAGGCAGCTAGAACAAGTGTCCTGTCCAAGGAATGGAGGTACAAATGGACCAAAATTCCTAAACTTGTGTTTGATGATTATATGTTTAAGGAATCAACCGAGGTGTCTGTTTCAGAGCAGACAGTGGCAAGTGAAAGGAAAAAGATGGGTAAGAGATGCAAACTTTTCTATGCCATATACCAAGTTCTTTTAATGCGACAGGCTCCAATACATGAGTTCTCACTTGAGATGACAGCGGATAAAACATGTGCTGAAATTGATCACATACTAGGTTATTTGTCAAGGAACAATACTATCAAGAAATTAAAAATTGACTTGTTTGAAGAAGAGGGTGCATATTATTGGTTGCCCTTATCTGTCTTCTCGTTTCATCATTTAACCGACTTACATCTCTGTGACTGTGATCTTAACGTTCAACAAACATTCAGAGGATTTGCTAGGCTTACAAAGTTATACTTGAAGAATGTATACATTTCTATGAAAACTCTTCTACATATCGTATCCAGTAGTCCAGAACTGCAGCACTTGACTCTCGTAAGTTTTTACTAGAGTATGATTATCCTAATGGGCTTTTATAATTTATCTGAACATTGCATGTTTTTTGCAGATTATAGATAAAGATCATCTTATCGGTGATGCCAATTCCACGGTTATTGAGCTATTCAAATGTTTACCTGTGATTGAACATCTGAGTACTTATGGTTGGATCACTGAGGTAATTTTTATCCACATGATATCTAATGGATTCAAGTTGAAAAAAAAAAAGAAATAAAAAACTTGGGTTGCTAATCTTTTTTTTGGCTTATATATGGTTCAAGTGTTTTCTTATAGATTCGGTTCCACAAGAGCTTCCAACCTTACTAATCCACCTCAAATACTTTTCTATGGACTTCATGTCTTTCGCTTCTGACGATGAATTACGTTTTCTTGCTTTTCTGATTAGAAGCTCCCCGAACTTGGAAAAAGTTACGCTAGAAGTAATAAGTCTGTCTTGTATCTTATTTATTTTAATGCTAATGCCAAAATACAATGACACAAAAAATAACGACACTCCCAATATAGACTTCTACAGATTATGTTGATGATACGACAGTTAATGTTATACGGGAAGCTTATTCAGATATTTGGATGGAGCATCTGAATAAACTGGAGATATATGGTTTCAGAAACTTGAAGTCTGATTTGGAGTTCTTGAAGTTTATCTTGGTGAAGTCACCCAAGTTGAAGAAGGTACACTTATGTTTTGATTATGCAATTAATAAGAATGAGGAGTCAAAGATGTTAAGAAATCTGTTACAGTCCCCACCAGCATCACCGGTGGTAGAGATCATTGTTACCTCTCTGCCTTAGCTTTAAAACACTCGATGGATTTTGTCGAGATAGATGATGATAATTTAGTGTCATTGAGTTGCTAGATAGCTACGTATTTCTCTGTGATTTTTCTGGTTAGTCTTTGGAGTCTTTATTATATTTTCTTTTATAAGATTTTCTAAATGTAAAATGGCGACATTGGCATGAGTTAGTAATGATAGGCTTTATTAATTCCACTCGGATCGCTTGATTAACCCATCTTTTAATGACTGAAATGTACTAAAAAACAAATAAATTATGTGAGTAAATCAAAAAACTACTTTAATGGTTCATGTGATGTATTATCTGAATTATTGGTTGATATTTGAAGTTATTTTTTGAAGTTGCAAAATGAACAACTTGTGTCTGTGAGACTGTGTTTGAAGGCTGTAGCTGATGGTGGTCATGAACAAAGACGTGTGTATGCTTTTTAACCCCGAGTGTGTGTGTGTGTTCATGCGTCTGTGTTTGAAAGTTAAGGGTAGGTGGTGGTCGATGGTGGTAGATTGGTAGTGAAATGTATCGGTAACAATCAACATTATGTGAAAAAAACAAAAATCAAACAGAAATTGTGGAAGGTGGTTGTGAGAGCATGAAGTGTCACTCATTTATTTTTATATGACTTTCAACATTACACCTCTACATTTTCCTTATATTTCAATCCACAAAATACCCATTTTCAATCCCTTCGCTTTTATCCAAAATTTTGTATGTTAGAAATGTGTATGTATGTGAGAGAGAGAGAGGGAGGGAGAGTGTATGTGTGAAAGAGAGTCGATCGAAGACGTTCTAGGATGAAGAGGCCTCTAGAAAGGGTTTCTTACAGGGTCGTGAGGTGGTGGGCGATTTGCCAAGCGGGGCCGTATGTAGGCACCATGTTAGCTATACCGCGAGGCTGCCTTGGTACTCTGGATGCTCCTAAAGGTGGAAATCATGATAAAGATTGATAAATGACAGTAAACACATCGAAAGAAATGCGCATTAATTATAAACTGTGAATTAAGAAAATAACCTACTTAACTTTTGCTTTTGATAAAGGCAACGTACGTAAGTAAAACAGATGCTTGTCAGTTGTCAACAATAATAAGTCCTCATTATGTTTATTAAACCATGTTAAATCAGTATGTATTTGGGTACAAATATTAAAATATGTTATACAAACTAGGAAAAAAACAAGGGTTACGTATATATGTTCTAATCCTATATATCCTAACTATATATATAATAACGTTTTGATTGTTTAACGTACCCCCAACTTAACGTTCGTTAATTTAATGGTTGTCTTTAGTTTAAATTCAAATTCTTTCCTTGACAGCGGTAAAGCCAGTAGTGACCACCTCCGATGACTTTTCCGGCTCCCTGACGATGATTTTCTCACCAAAACTCTTTTCTTTCAACCGGTCGAAGCTTCATTACACCACTGCAAATTAATGAAGCTAATTATCGCACTAGCTAGAATTTATTCGATCAAGTAGAACGTGACTAGGTCGATCGGGGCTCAAGGTTTCACACAAACATACACATGGGGTATGTTCAGTTGGAGCTTTTTGTAGCTTATCGGAGCTGGTAACTTTTTGTTTTGAAAGAAAAAACTACAAGTCATGTTCAGATAAAAAGACTTTTTTTAAACAAAAAAGCTCTGAAACAAAAAGCTTCTTGAAGTAGCTTTTAAAACTAGCTGTAAGCTTTTTATATACCAAACTATCCAGCTTTTTATATACCAAACTACCTAAACACCCTCTTTATTTGTTTTATAATTCCTTCAATTTTTATAATTTGTCCTTTTTTGTCATTTTACAATATTAAGCTCCGGCTATAAGCTAATTTGCCGAACATATATATAACTCAAATTAACAGCTTCCAGCTACCAGCTATTTCCGCCAAACACACCCATAATGAAAAACGAGATTTTGAGGGAGGGATTATTGTAGGTTTTGGTATAATGAACAGTTCAGCACCATGACTTAATGTTAAAACTTGATAATTTATAGTAATGTTTATCAAACTTCTTTTTAAAAATTACTGATTAACTTATAACTTACGACTTTAGGTTATCTTGATAAAATAGCCAAAAAGAGAAATGATAAGAGAGATAACCTACTTAGAAAGAATTAGAGTATCAATCGTGTCATGTTCGACGGTTCGGATTGATATGTCAGGTATTGGTAGGTTGGCGTGTCAGGAATTAATACATGACGTGTCAAAATTCAAAAGACTAACCCGTATCGTAAGACACAAACATCACTCATGCAACTTGTTTAATTATATGGGTTAGCGTGTTACCTTTCATTTGCATGTTAGCGAGTCATTAGCGGGTTGGAAACGGGTCCATGGGTTAGTCAATCAACATGTTTAAAATTTACACGAGTTGCCAAAAAAATTATAACTTTAACATTAAGAGTTTTCTTCGTTTCATTTTTCACAAAGTAAAACTATCAAAATGTGGATTGAGAAATTGGGATGATAATTACTTAATTAGGAGAAAAATTGGTTTATTATGAAAATTTTATATGAATATTAAATGGGTTTGCGTACGTGTCTTCCCGCGAAATTTATGTATGACCCTAGCACAACCTAATTATTATTTATCCCGTTACACTAGTCAACTTGAAAACGACTTGTTTATTATGTGTTAACCCAAATTAACTTTCGTATTAGATTTGTGTCGCGTCAAGAATTGTCACCGGTAGAAAGAATGACATATAAGTAAGAATGAATTAATAAACTCGATTTTTTTTCTTGTTTTTACAAACTCCTAGCTTATAGAGATATACTTATCTTACTTGTAATAAATTTACAAGCCTTAAACTCATAAGCTAAAAAGAGTGGGTCCGTGGGAGGGTGATGATGGCGTCATGGTAGTCGGCCACGCTGTGGAGGAGCCGGCCACCACACCGTGGAGAAGGCATGGGTGTGCAAAGCAACATAGAGATAGGGAGAGCATGGTGAAAGGGGTGATTCTGTAGTATGCATATCAACTTTTTTCTTTTTTCTTTTTCTGTTTTGTATTTATTTGTGATTTTGTATTGGGTGTGTTAGTGAAAAGCAGACGTGACAATATGATAAAAAATAACGAGGTTGAGGGCAATAAACACTCTAAGCCACGCTTGAGGTGCTTCTATCTTTTTTTTTTCTTCCTTTTACAAACAAGGTCTCATGTCGCTCTCATCTATAAACAAAAGATGCTGCCTTACTTTTTTTCAAAAAAACTCTTATTATTTAGGTCAAAACACCTCATCTATTGCAAAAAAATGTTTACAAAATCAAAAAATCAGGTCAACCATAGTTAAAACTTACAACATTGCACAAGAAAGTTAAAACGGTTAAAAACTTATCATTGAGGTTACAATTTCAAGTTAAAGCATAATAGTTTTTCATGAGACAATTGTAAGTGTATGAAATTCTTGTACATTAGCAAAACTGTCTATTTTTACTACATCAAAATCAATTAAAATCTAATTCGGGAGGTTTTTAAAAAAATTTTAAAGCGTGAATGAGGATTGAGTTATAAATATTTGCTGCCAGCTAAATTTGTTCATGACAGTAAACTCGTCGAGTGGAGCTTATGTACTCGGACCAAATCTTTTTGCTTCACTCTTGATTTTCGATACCTTTTAAGTACACTAAATGTGCATTCGTTTGAAACCCAGATATGGAAAACCGGCTTTGTATAGATTTACCTCCTTCATATTGACCATGAGATCTAGTGGCGATGGTGGATTACGCTTTGAATAATGAAAAACTTTGAAAGATTTATGCAAAGAGAATACAAAATAACAAACAGCAACTCAACAACACTATCATCAACATCAATATCTACGATTACTCCCAAGAAAGTAGTTGAGGGTTCTTAAATTGTTATCAGGGTTAATTCAAAGGAAACTTTTGGTTTCAAGAAGATATCAAGATTAAATATAGGAATTGTTTGGTGCCCTTAAAAGTGACATCTTTATTTGGCGAGTACTTTTAAATGGTATTCCTACGAGAACAAATTTGGTGAGAAGAGGAATACCTATCGAGTCCTCGGTTTATGTCTTTTGTGGAGGAATGGAGGAATCAGTGGATCATGTTTTGATCAGGTGTAGTAGAGTAGAGCCAGTTTGGAGGAAAATATGAGGATGGTGGGGGCTTATTGGTGTTCATCCAGACTTAATTGCAAGCTTTATGTCATCTTTGAATGTGTCGAACTTCAGCTTAACAGTTCTTAATGCAGTGAAGATGGCATCGATGCAGGCAATCTGGAGATGGCGTAATAGAGTTCTTCATACTAGTGCAGAAGAGGTGGAAAGAGTTGGAAATAAAGACCAGTTTCCGAGTATTCAAAGAATGTCGGCAGTTTGGATAGGCAGCAGGAGCACAAGGTAAAAAGTTAATTTGCAATATTGGATCTCATCCCCATTTGCAGCTATTTTGGGTGTTAGGTTAATTTTTTATTTTTTTGGGATTATATCTTGGGCTGACTTGTATTTCCTTCGCCCTATAGCTTGACATTTGCAGTTAGGCTCTCTCAACCTTTGAGAATACATTTTAATAAAAACTCCGCCTTTCCAAAAAAGTAGTTGCGGTTTCTAAACTGAAATGAAGCCAACTTAATCTGCAATGCATATATTTAGCCAAGACGGTCAACACAGATCTTCACTACTGATGATGCACGTGGGGTGCATAAGAGAACTCTTAACATCTGCAACTCTTCATCCTTTTCAACCTTGTCGTAAAGCAATAACCTCACCTTCTTTAGCACAGGTGACTTGTCCAATATAAGCTTCACAAACCCCAACTCAGGCTTCAAGTTGCCAAAATCAACAATCTCGAGCCCATTCAAATGCTCTAACCATATATCCGAGTAGTCTTCTAGAGCAACGGAATCTATCTCAGATTGCAAATATCCTTTTGCAAGTTCGTTGTACATCTGTAGGCATTTCTTGTGTCAGTGTATTATGATATAAGACTAAAAAACTAATAAGGTTATTCATGTTATTTACCTGTAGCTTAATCGTCTCCAGGTTTGGGGAGGACCTGATCAGGAGAAATAGAATAGCTAATCCATACTTTTGAATGAAACACATCGCATCTAGATGCAAGTATTTGAGTTGGATTAATGAGGTTGGAAGCTCTCTTGGAACTACGTCTTCAGCAAAGCACTTCAATCATAGGCCAATACAAGAATTAACAAATAACAACCAAAGTTTTGTTTCAAGTTGAAATATATCATGTGCATAAATATTACCTTAATCACCCAAACCGAAACATACAGATGTTCAAGCACGGGTAAACACTTGAATAGCTCAGAAGTGGTGGAATCGCCAAATTTGCAAAAATACATTGGAGATATAAGCCCACCAGAAGTGGTCTCGTAGGTACTAATTATCATGGTTAAGCTCTTAAGTAACGGAGATTTGGATGTCAGATGCAGAAGTGTTTTTGTATCAGTATATACATCCTCCAAATATAAGCTTGTAAGGCTACCAGATACATTATATATATCATGGCCCAGATTACAATCCTGAAGGTGTAGGTCCGTTAACTGCTGCAAAGAGAAAACAGATACAGGAACACTATACCGAAAGATATATTTCAGGTGAAGCTTAAGTTTCTTGAGAGAATTGTGCTTTGACAAATGATGTATTATTTGGCCGATTTCGACACAGGTGTCGTTTGCATTCATGAAAAGGGTGAACTCACGTATTGGACCCTTATGCAGCATCAGAACTTGGAATATAGCATAAAAAACTTTGCACCTCTTGGTCAGATGTTTCCTTTCACTTGGTGGTTCTTCAAAACTTTGTTCCAGAATAGACAGCTGATTTTCATCACCCAATTTTTTAAACATGTCCTTATAGTTAAACACAAGTTTAGGAATTGTGACCCAATTGTACCTCCAACTCCTTGAGAGGATACTTGTCTTCACTGCATCTTGAATAGGTAGAAGACATAGGATTGTTTCTATTATGTTTTGAGGAAGGGTGCTGATTATATCCACACATGAACAACGTTGAGCTTTCATCTCAACTCACTCTTGTTAGAAGGATGCTAGATAATGCTGCAAAAATCAATTCAAGATAAACACGTTTCAGTTTCAAGTCTATCATTACTGTGGTTGCATATGCTCATCGGAATCATGGTTTTGGTTAATCACTCAAATGGTGCAGCTCTCAAGGGTTTTCTGGTGCTCGTTTAGCAGGCAATAGCGAGTCTTATGGGATGTTATGGTATTGGTAACATTACACTATGAAATGTGATTATAACTTTAAGCAATAGAAAGAGGCTCAAACCCTATCTTCTCCAGCAACTCTTATTTTCTATAACCAACTGATGATTCACTTTCTCGTTAAGATTTTCGAAACCCACATCCAAACACCCTCTTGTTAAAAGGAAACAATTTAAAACCTGATAAATTTTCTTGCCTTTTTCATTCTTTATCAACTTAATTAAGATGTGGCAGTCACAAAACGCTGATGATAACTTGATAAGTTACTCGCATATACATGCTTCATGGGTAATGTAAATCCTTAATTAACAAAAAAAACAACGTAGCAAACATACGGATGAATTTTGATAATGAAACAATTTATAGTTGTCTGTCTCCATCCTAAAAATCTCTAGAAGCAAAAAGATCAAAACAGACTTCAATACATCTGATTGAAGCTTGCAAATGACACTCTGTATCCACCACCGCCAATGCAATGGCTTTTGCAATCAGATGCCCCTTTAATAAACTAATATGAGAAGGATTCAAGCGGCACTCTTACAAGAAGCAAGGACTTAAAACTAAATCGCTCGCACCGGCTATTTTAAAATCCAACTAAAACCCTATTCGTGCTGCCATTTACAAATTAGACAAAAATTAGGACATTTTTTTTAAATGTGCAACAAGAATAAGATAAAAGACAAACCTAAAATCGATGAAGGATTGAAGGTTTCGACTGGCGAATATGATCAAATTTACAGATTTTACTACCCGAGACTGTGAGAGCGCGATTGGGGTTTTTTTGTTCGTATCCAATCTCATCTGTTTTTTATTTTGGTTAATAAAAACTTCACATAAGGCCTCTCGGCCAGACCCACTCGACCACGATGTCCACAGACATCCATCATACTAGTCCACTCGACCTTCATACCATAAGCATCAGATAACCTCCTAGTTATCAATTTCACAGTTAAACAACAACACATCAATTAACATATAACACATACAAATATTCATCACAGATTTACAAAATACATCATAAGATAAGAGTTAGTGAAACTCACCTGATTCGTAGTCTAGGTGTTAAGTACGATTCACGTCACGAGTATTCGAAAATCAGTTCATTACCGGCAATCACCTACAATTACAATTATATTCCATTAACCCTCATGATTCCACAATTCCGTACAAAATCATATGATTAGAGATTCTAAGTGTTTGTCCAATTTGCGATCCGGCTCATAAGGCCCAATTTGCGATTCTAAGACACTTAAGCCAATTTGCGATTCAGCCTACAGGCCCAGTTTGTGATTTCCATGCTTGAACCCCATTTTGCGAATCCGATATTATTAGTTAATATGTAATTTGTGATTGAGTTCCAAGTACTCAATTTGTGATTGCCTCTTATTACTGATTTGTGATTCCTTTTTGGAATCAATTTACGATTCAGGGAATCTCAAAAGAGACTCAACCTCCAATATGTGATTCTAATACTTAGTCCATTTTGTGATTGGTATAACATGGGTCTAATTTGCGATTCAACCTTAACCCAAAATCAATTTGCAATTCCATCTAATACTATAATTTGCGATTGTAACATCCTCAGATTGGGCCTGGTCGTGTTCGACTCTGATACGACGAAATATCGAATAAAAGAATTATATTTAATTGATTAAGTTGAAAATAGAAGAAA
>JAUEJL010071694.1:0-16505 GCA_032274825.1 Drosophyllum lusitanicum | reverse complement strand
AAAAACAGTTCTATATTTAACCATACCCTATATATATATATATATATATATATATATATATAAAGAGAGAGAGAGAGAGTCATCCATGGATAATTAAAGTAATGGATCGCCCTAATCATAGACCGTAAAATACAAATGCCATAAAGATAACGTAAAATACGTTTCACCTATATCTAAAAAGAAAAGCTACTTGAAGTATCTTTTAGGAGCTTATTATAGTGAAATTACATAAAACTGTAAATGAACTAATCGTTATGCTATCCATCGCGAACCTTTTGATGAGAAGTTCATTTATTTAATAAATGAAGGAAAATAAACACATTTTTTGTTTATTTAGTTAAACGAACGAACACGGACAATGGTCTCATTCGTTTATTTATATACGTGAACGTTTGTTATGTTATATATAGCGGAGGGTTCAAACAAGAATTGATTTTTGTGCAAGAACTAAGAAAACTAATCTTGACGCTTGATTAAAATAAATCAATAATTAATAATGTTTATGGCTCATTAATGTCTCGTTAAAGAGAGAGATATTGAGAAAATCAAGCCTAATTCATTAATAATGGTCCACCCAAACGCAATTTACGTTTAGGTAAATATATAAATGACTAAAATACTTTTATTATGACTCATTAATAGTGTAACAAATAGTAATCGTAATTTGTACAAAAAATAGTTCTCTATTGAATTTTTCTTTATATATATGTATATAATATCTAATTATTTATTTGTGTTCGATAATATTGGTTTTGAATTATAAAATGTGTATCTGTATGTGTTCACTTGTTTATATTCATTTATCATTTAATAAACGAATATAAATGTACATGAAACCAATCTTCTACATGACCTAACACAAATTCTCGTTCATTTTTATTTTATGTTTGTTTATTTGTTCGGTTAAAGTTTACAAATGAACACAAATACAAAAGATTCTTCATTTATTCGTCCGTGTTCGTTTATTTGCTTGTCTAGAATTAAAAAAACGAACACAAAAAAGCCTCATTCGTGTTCATTGTATTCATTAACAAACCTATAATTACATAAATAACTTTAATCGATTATTTTTATCACTTAAGTTTTTAACTTTTGTCTAGTTATGTCATTTATGCTTTAGAGCTTCAACTTTCAACCATTTTGCAAAACACATATATACAAATAAAATCTCCATCTTTCAACTTCTAGCGAGTAACTTTCAAGTCCTAACTTCAGCTGCTAGTAGCTGTAAACTTCACCTACCAACTATTTTAATCACACAACCTAATAATCTATGTCAGTTAAACATTTTAGTTAAAATAACAATTTTTCTAAAAAAAGTATAACAAAAGAGGTATCAAATTAAAAAATTAGTTGTTCATTTGATCAAATTTTTGCAACGTAAAATTTTTAAAATTTCAAACATTTTTTAATTTTAAAAAGAAAGTGGTAATGTTTGACTTTTTGACCAGGTAATGTCGCGTCCTCATTGATAGTAAATTATATTTTTGGTTTTTGTAGTTTATACTAAATTACGAATTTCTATCTATGTAGTTAAAAAAGGGTTTAGTTCACTAAAATGTATTAAAGTTGTTACGTTTTGCTATTGTGTGTATCGAACTTTAAAACTTTCTATTGTGTGTATCAAACTTTTAGTTTGTTGTTATTGTATGTATTTTGGTTACATAAAAAAGTAAAAAATTTACAAGTTTAGTACATAAAATACAAAATTTAATACACACAATAGTTACAAATTAAAAGTTCAATACATACAATAGAAAATTGTTAAGTCTAATATATACAATAGAAAAACATGACAACTTAAACACATTTTGGTGAACTAAACCCTTTAAAAAATGCGGTTTAACAAACTTATTGCACTTTTGATCCCCTGATACACCTGATTTGACCAAGCTACACTTTTCAATTATTTTGATTCATTTTCTCTTAATTTTTAGTTGATTATATATGTTCAAATACTACCAATTATTGTTGGTAAATTATTTAACGATGAAATTAACAATCACTTAATTAGTAAAATTATTATTAATATGTTTTTTTCATAACAAATATGTGAACCTTGTTCACCACTTCCGGACCCACAGCCATCATTGTAGCCAAATTCACAATCTCCGGTCAAACATGTCCGGCTAACTAAAACCCAAATCAACAAATCGATTTAATAAAAAATCCCAAACATTTGATTGAGAAAACCTAAATCTATTCATCTCACGTATATACTTAGATCGAGAACTTGAGTCACATTAATTGAGTCGATATCCGGTGACTTATAAAGTCTCATCCCTTGATCAGTCGAAAATCCGACAACTTGAGTCACATATTCTGGCAATCGTATGATTTAAGTCCTTGTGCGATTTGAGTCGCATCCCTTGGCGACATCCGACAATGTGACAATGACATCCGATGAAGGTGATGGTAACGTCTGGCCAAGGTGTTGGCGAGATGATCAGATGAAGAGAGAGAGAGAGAGAGAGAGGGGGAGAGAGGGTGTATGGTTATATGTGTGGTTGTGCATGTTATTAGGGTTGAAAAATGTTTTATTTTTTTAAAGTATTTTTAAAAAATTTAAAAAGAAAAGAAATGAATTCAAAATAAGGTGAAGCAAAGTTTGGTTAATCCAAGTGTACTAGGAACAAAAGGTGCAATAACTTTGTGCAGGAGGGATCAAACCTGCAATTTTAAGATTAAAAGAAACAAATTCATATATTGACAATCAGGGTCAACTTAAGGATCAGGCTATCCGGACAACCGTTTAAGGCCTATCATTAGATGAGACACACGGTTAGTATAGTTTCTTATATGTATGTATATGTAACCAAGTTTGTTGAACCCAAAGATACATACAGATAGGGAAAAAAAGACCCAATATTAGGCCCAAAGTCTAAAACACTGTTATAGAAATTGAAATAGCAATCTGCTTTGAAATCTCGGATCCATAGCAACCGCATAGGGAAAAGAAAAAGCAAAATCAATATGCAGCAAACTATTTGGCTATGAATTAGAAGTCAAGGCATCAGGGAAAGAGTTGAGACGATTGGTCTTATCTTTAGTGATTGACTCTCCTTTTCCCCTTATTTATTATTAGTTAATTAATTTGTTTTAGTTATGTAAAATCACTTACTTACTTGAGTCACTTGTTGATTGGTTATTTTAAACCGCTTACTTGAAATTTAATCACTTGATATCAACTATCAAGTTTGTTGGTGTCATTTATTTAAAATCTTGAAACACTTGAAAATTACTATATAGTCTTAATAATCAGTTAATTAGTTTAGTAGTTATTTAGTTAAACCGGTTACTTGAATCACTTGATATCAAGTTAATTGGTGTATTTACTTGAATAGTTGAATCACTTGGTCTCAAGTTAATCGGGTTGTTTACTTGAATACCTGAATTATTTTATAATTAATTAATAAATTATATTTTTCAAAATGCATTTATCTTGTAGTAAAAAAAAGAAACAAAAGAAAAGAATTTGAATAAAACCTAAAACGATTTCAAAGAGAGTCAACGGATAAATTTATAAAAAATTTGAAAATCTAAATAATTGTAAGTTTTTTATTCAGTGTTTTTATATATTTTAGTTTGTATATTTTAGTATTTTTAGGAGCCCATTTTTTAGTTTTGCCCCTGGCTCCAAAAATATTTGAGACGGTACTGTCAACAATGCATGTATTTAGTAGTATGACATACATACATACATACATACATACATACATACACATCTTGATCATAATATATTTTGACATCATGCATCTTTTTTATTTATATGGTTTAATTTGTCCTTTTTGAAAAAAAAAACAAGATGATGAATATGCATCAATTATTGAGGCTTAGAGTTCAAGATTCCAATTTTTTTAATGGATAGTGACTTAGATTGTATCTTATTTCCATGTTTACATCAAAACTATATATACTCAATCTAGAAGGGATATATCATATATGTACGTCTTATACAAGATTAATTAAAAATGCGCATGTACAAAAAGAACGTAAAGGGTTTGAACCTAGTACCTTCACCTTGTTAGGTGTGACTTGAAATTAGCGATACGATATTGAAACTAGAATTTAAGTATATGGGAAGCTCGACGTTAACGTAAATTGTGGAGTTAATTAATTCGAATAGTTTTGCATGGTGTGGATAAGTTCAATATTTGAAAATTGAAATCGGATAAACCATGGTTATCTCAATCAAGAGATACGGCCGAATTGGTGGATTAGATTTCAAAATTGAAATTTCAATTTTTGTGTTTATCATTGTTTAGTCGATTAATTAGGATTAGGATTTCTAGTTTGTTTTTTCTTATAAATACCAAGGATATGATCAAGTCATATGTACATCAAAATACCGCTAGGATCAAGTCATATGTACATCAAAATACCTTGACTCATAATAAAGAAGTCTCTGTTTCTGCCCGTGGACGTAGGTCGTGTTCTTGACGACCGAACCATGTTATATCTCGTGTTCATTTATTTTCTATTTTCCCACATTATTCTAACACTTGTTTTAGGTGCCTTGGTCCTGACAAGTGGTATCGAGCCACGGTTTTGTTCACCGGGCTCACATATTTGTTGATTGTGAAGATGTCATCGGTCAAGTTCGATTTGGAGAAATTCAACGATTTGAACGATTTCACGCTGTGGAAGGTAAAGATGATGGCTCTTCTGGTTCAGCAGGATTGCGCGACAACGTTAGAATGAGAAGATAATCTACCAAGAGATATGAGGGAGGATGTGAAAAGAGATGTTATAGCAAAAGCGTATTCTACAATTTTGTTGTACTTGGCTGATGAGGTATTGAGGGAGGTTGTGGATCAAACAACGGTTGTAGGTCTGTGGGAGAAGCTGTATGAAAAGCATCAAAAGAATACACTCACGAATAGGCTTTATCATAAGCAGAGGTTGTATACCCTCCGGATGTCAGAAAGTACCCAGGTAAAAGATCATCTGGATAATTTTAACCATATTACCCTTGATTTGAAGGATGTAGATGTTAAAATCGATGATGAAGATCTTGTCCTGATTTTGGTGTGTTCACTACCGTATTCGTACGAGAAATTTGTTGATATCATGTTGTATGGTAGATCAACAATTTCTGTTACTGAAGTAAAGGATGCCTTATTGTTGAAGGAACTCAAGCGTCGGGTTTCTGGTAATGAGGGGGAGTCCGGTTCAGGTCTATACGTAGGTAGGGAAGGGCACATGATGGAATGGGAAGACTGGGTGACTCGCGTTCGAAAACAAAATCATCGTTCAACGTCTTCCACTAATCGTCAGTGTCATCTCTATCATGCACTACCACCCACCAAAGAGATAACTAACTCCCAACAGAAAATATCATTACCTCTAGTTGTCCTAGAAAACATTGAGAAGTATTAATCGGTGCTATAAATATACGAATTTAGGTTTATAGACTTAGAGGGGTTTCAAATGAGAATGGGAAATTAAATGAGAATGGGAGACTCAATCTCAGTCATACAATTCCCCCTGCTTCAATTTCATTGCCCACTCATGAATTCATCACTTGCACCTTGCCACACTCTATCCCCCACGCTCTCCGTCCATAAATTTCAATGAACGGCTGAGATTGAGTCTCTCATTCTCATTTAATTTCTCATTCTCATTTTAACTTTCCCTATAGAATTATGTTCATCATCAAATTCTTAATATCCTATAGACTCGTTCTAACTTATGACCCATTTTTTTATCTTGATAGAAAAACTCACGACCAATTTTCAAATTTATGTTCACCTGCTTATAAAAGCTCTGTGATGTCTTGTTCTTGAGTTTTTTTAGCAAAGAAAAAAAAAGGATTTGAAAGGAAAATCAGAAAAGTTGTGTTATTGAGTTTTATTTAATGAAGGAAATGGAGGGAAAGAGAAGGATTTGAAGGAGAAGTTTAGGCTTATTTTGACTCAAAACTTATCCTCCAATAAATGAGAGGATTTGGAAGAGAAGAATTCTCTTTCCTTTCCTTTCCTTTCCTTTCTTTTCCTCTTCTTCTTAACCTTGAGAACTGGCCGGATTTGAACCTCCGCACTTTCAGTTTTGAACCTTCCACTTCTTTCCATCGTTTAGAAACCAAGTATGTTATCAAAAACATCATTTGGAACCCAAAATGTCAAATCGAGTAAGTTTCATTTAGATTGATTAGGGTTTTGGTCAAATCGATTCGTTAATCGAAACAAGTTGGAGGGTGTGACTAAGGTATACAACAAATCTTTTAAGACTGGGCGCATCGGTTATAAAACCAACGCTGGCTGGTTGCCCAACCCGAGCAGCACACCATCGCTACCGGGTGGGTCCCAGCCAAGCTGGTTCTCGCACGAGTAGCGGGTCCTCTTTTTTTTTTTCTTTTTTCTCTCTTTCTCTCTCTTATTTAGTATATATTTTTTATTAATATTTTAATCGGGATTGAAGAGGGTTCGATGTGGAGATTTGTGAGTTAGAGAGGGTTAGAGGTTGAAAATGACGTGCATGCTGATATGGCAGTGAGTTTGAAAGGAAAACTATGAGTTGGATGCTGATGGGGCACTAAAGGTATCAAGGGTGTAGGTTCGCAAGATCTTTAATGAATGTGGAGAGCGCATCTTCTCAAGACTTGGTACTTATATTCAAAAGGGAATCGTAGGTACGTAGTAGAGGTTTCGAACATATTCAAAGGGAATCGAATGTAGCAAGGGTTTTTGTTCATTTCAAGGGAATCACAGAATCTAAAGGGTACGTGTAGGATTTGGAATCCGTTTTAAGATCCGGTTCACGTGTTCAAAAGGGAATAGCACGTAGCAAAGGTTTCGAACCAGACGGTAATTAAGTTCATACTTTTATCATTGTGGATTGCTTCAATTAAATCCAACAAAAGTCATTAAAAAATATTTATTTGTTTCACTTTTCTAGACAACTATGCCCTTTGTTATGTATGTATACATATACATCGTTTTTGTATCAATTCACATCTTCGCGTCGCATCTCTCAATAAAATCAGAATCAAAATATCCCTTACGTACGTACTGTTGTAATTTAGATAAACTTGATCCAGCAAAGATGCTTCGACAACCTCAGTCTCACCATTTGTTCCTTCCGACAAACACCACAACCACTCGGCATAATCAACCTCAAAACACAACTCTGACTATTATAATATTCACATCAATATTTTATTTTCAAAGGAAATTAAAGTGCAACACATACTAGATATAAATACCATCAAGGATGGTCACAGCATAAAAAACACATCACGAGAACGCGCAAGGAAATCAAACATTCAAACACTATGAGTACTAAAGCTATGATATGGTCCGATGTTCTTCCCGGCACATGTAGCAGTAAACGCTTCCTCAACGGCCGCCTTTTTGACCTTGTTATTGCAAATGTTTGCAAAGGCTCGCATGTGCTTCAAGCCGTATTGAGTTAATAATCCACAATGCTTCTCAAATAAGCGTGTCTTCAACAAAACCAATCTCATTTAGCAAAACAATCATCTAACATAATAGAATTTGAAATGTTTGGAGTTTAAGCTGTAAGCATAACATACCGTAGATTTAAGACATTCCCAGTCGTCCACAAGAGGTAGCCCGCGACCTCTAGCAGAATTGAGGATCAAACGACCATTTTGAGGTCCAAAAAGCAGCACGCCAATCATGTCAATGCTACTATCTAAATGCCCCCTATATGTTAAAGTCTCCGTAATCTCCTTAAGAACTTCAGCTCTTCTTGATTCTGACGACTTCTTGTACTGCATACGTAAACACAAAGAAGTCAAAAACATATATATACTAGCTTAATTTATACATGTAAGGCTTGCCACAAGAATATGAGTAATACTTACTCTTTGCCACAAGAATATGAGATCAGCATCTCTTTGATCTACACCATCCATCTTCTTATCCAAGTGAATCCGATTGGCAGGGAGGTTTGCGGTTTTTGGATCAAACCCTAAATACAAAGAAACCTTCTCGGGCTTGATATCTTTGGTACCATATTCCATCACATGTGAACCTGAATTGTACGTATTAGAATTAGATGTCCTCTCCTTCACCTGTACACAACGACATACTGATTTAATAAAAATCACTACAAGCACACGTTATATTTATAAAACAAACAAACATACTGCACTTAATATTAATCAAACCTTGTCGAATTGTTGCTCAAGTGATTCTTTCTTCAGGTTGTGCGTCTCACTGGTGAAAAAAATGCACAGAAGCTTCAGTCAGGGTACGTAAAAGTACACGAAACATAGATTAACATGGACCATTCAACATTAATGGAAAATTTAAAATTGTCCATGCCAATAGCCATTACATGATGGTTAAATGCGGGTGTGTAACAAAAGTACCTATCTTCCATCCAAGAAACACTATAGAGATCTCCCAAGCAAGTCATGTACTCGGGTGGGGGAGCCGGATTCGACCCCGGACAATATGTTCCATAACTATTTTCTTGAGCGCCCGATGCAGTTGTAGCGTATATGTTAAGATCTTCGGGAAGTACACCTTCAAATATGCTTCCACTTTCACATGCTTCCAAGTATATAACCTACACAAGTTCGTTTTCTTAATAGACGTAATAGTACGACTTTCGTTTTGATATCTTCGGGTTACTTCTTATTCTAGAACAAAATAGTTTTAGGATTTATTTTCATATATATTACCATTTCTTTGTATGTACCCATGTCATGTTTCTTTTTCAAGACATCAACCAAGTCTTTGGCTACAAGATGAGGTGTGTTGGGCATCCCTACAAAACAAGTTAGACTAATGAGTAAGAAGTGCTAGTTGTATCATGAAATGAAATTCTTTCAAAACATACCAAGAACTCCAGGACCTCCATGATCAGAGTAGAAAAGAAAGATTCGGTCATCCGGTTTGCTATCGACAACCTTCCCACTTCCACCTTTCACCGAATTTTTATCACCAAGAAGCACAGCAAACAAGTTATCTACTGAAACATTCTCCCCAGTGTAGTCCTATAATAACTTCTACACTTAGTCAATGGATTATTATCACTTTGCAAACAAATTTATAAAGATCACATCCTTTTTTTTGCTTATAGACAATAGCAAGGTACCTTTGGCACGCCCTCATAGACGTTCTCGCCTTCGGGGTTATTGATAATGACACCGGGCCTTGGATTCATTTCACTTGAGGCAACATCATCATACATGAACACTACTATATGTTCGTCTTTCAAACCTCCTTTCTTAAGAACTTGATAAGCATGGCAAACATCCGACTGCAGTACAAATGATATAATATCTTAAATAACACAAGCTAGCAATGCGCAAAATTGCACTAAAAATGGCAACCCAGCCTAAAGCTCTTCAATTACGAAGCCCAATAAGGCTCTTGAAAGCCCCAACTGGGTTGGGCTTTAAATGAATACATAACACCGAATCATTAGGAGCTTTACATGTTTCCAAGGGCATCTTTTAATCACTTTAAAGACCAACTATAATCCTTTGTTTTACTTTAAATCTTTATAATATTTTAATTAACTTACATTATTTGTATATGTTTAGCGTAATAAATAACAACTAACTTATCCAATAAACACACACATTAGCTACTTTTAAGAACCTTATTTATTTGTTTTATTTCTAATAAGTTGTATATTTGTTTTACTTTTAATAAGTAATATTTTTAACTTATTTTCAGACTTACTGACTTGTTATAACATGAAATAAGAAAATAAAAAATAAAGCGTATAGAAAATAAACCAAAACAAAATAAACTTATAAAAAATAGCCGGAAAATAAGTCCAAACTAATACCCCTAAATTGATTTCTAAATTGATATAAAGAGTTAATATGATAAAAATCTAATGTAAAATTTAGACTAAAAAACTATAGCTTAAACATATTTTTAACAATATCTTAATTCACACTGTAAAAATACATTTATAGTGTAATTAATCAACAAAATTGAGCATCATGCAATTCAAATCACGCACCTGATGCCGGTAATTTCCGAATCCTTTCGAGCCGGCAACGAGCACAGCCCATCTGGTGCCGTTTGATACCTCTTCTTCTAGACGATCCACGGGTGACCGGATCAAAGGGTCCCACCGCCACCGCCTCCGAAGACCAAAACCTTCTTGCTTGGTAGCTCCGGCGGGTAGAACTACCGTCGTCATTAACACAAGAATCAAGCAGATGATAAGACGAATGACTGCCATTGAGGCTGAAAACAGAGTATCAAGATTTTCAGATAAGGAGAAATTGATATACAGAAAGTTTTGGTTTCATTTCAAGTGTATAAAGAGAGGGCGGTACGGCATGCAAATCAAGAAGCTAACACCTGTCGCAACTGTGGGCTCATGTAACGTAGTTGAGTGCCAGGTGGATTTGAGAATTAGCAAACCCGTGACGTCAACGTTCGGCGGATTGGGATTGGTTAGTGATCGGTTGGTTAATGCAAATTTGAAGTCACTGGATCTTGTTTTTACTATGGCGGGTCATTCGGGTTATATAATTTGTTTTCGGTTCAGGTCGTGTTTCATTTTAATCTATTTTATCAGAAAAATGGAAAAAATTCAAAATTTTGGATCGGGTTTCAGGTTGGCCCAGTATTTAAGGAAAAAGGTTGTAGAAAATTTAGACTTTAAAATACATAAAATTAACTTCAAAATCCGAATTTCCGGATCAAGTTCAGGTCTCAAGTCGACCAATTTTACAGGTCAGATCAGTGTTGTAAAACTCCTTTTCCAAGGCCGAGTACTCGTGACAAGGTTGGTGACCTTGCCGAGTTGAGGTAAATCCGAGTACTGCAAAACTCGACCCCAACTAGGTCAAACTTAGGATAATTTGGTCCTAAATTTTTTTATAAATACTTAGTCTCCTTGGTTTCCATAATTAAAGCCATTAATATATAACTAGCTTCCTCGTGTCATGAGTTAACAACTTGTTTGAGTATTTATTTTGTAATTCTATAGTCCTGTGAATGTGTCATACCCCTGTAATTTTGAAATTTATATATAAAAGTTTCAATCCGAATACTCCCCGAGTACTCCCCACCTAGGCCGATTACTTCCTACACCCCAGTCGGCCGCTCAAGTACCGCTTAGCGAGTTTTACAACCTCGGGTCAGATATTGTGTCTAAAAGTAAGTTGCAAAATTCATAAATGAAATTTAAATTTCGATTTTGACGATTTCAATTACATTTAACCGTTATCTTTAAGTTCGAACTTTAACACATTTTAGAGCTACCACCTTTTATTAGATTTTAGATTTTATATAGTTTATATTTAATTAATACCTTTTTATTTAACAAAATCCGGTTAATTAGATTATTTTCAGGTAAGCGGGTTTTACCTGAATCTGACCCATTTTTTTTCATGTCCTATTCTTGTCAACCCATTTTTTACGTACCCATTTTAGTTTCGTGTCGGATTCATGTTAACCCGTTTCGTGTTCGGTTACATTCGGGTTCATATCTCCTATCGCCGGCCTTAGTTTTTACTCATATTTATATAGATTATAAAATATCAGCTATTTGTGATAAAGTTAAAAAATTATATCAATTTTTACCGTAAGACTAAGGTTTACAAATAGGTTATGTTTATACTTTTAATATATTTTAAAAAAATTTCGTACGATGACTATTGTAACAATAGTAACTATAAGACCATTCGTTATGCTTCACCCGATTGCATCGGGTAGCATTGGGTAAGGGAGAGGAACACCATTACATGATTTTTGGGTTGAATATCGGGTAGACCTAGTGAGTATATACACTCGATGGAAGAAGTCTGCACAACCCCCACCCCCTCTCAACCTATCACACACACACACACACGTGTAATTTTAATATAAAAAAAAGTGAGGAGAGTTTAAAGGAAAAGTATAACACTTAATTTGAGTAGGGAGAAGGTAATAGAAAAGGAAATGATGTGACGATGATGTGACATTTGATAAAGGAAAGAAAAAGGAAAGATATAACTGATGGCCTAACAATCTCAACATTTTATCCGTTGCATCTTCCAAGGGTTTACAATCTAACAGCAGTACTCTCATGTGTCACTGTTAATGAAAAGAGAGTATATTAAAATGTAATAAAATATACGTATATTATCGTTTAAGTAAGAAACTAAACTTTAGTGATATTAATACGTTAAACTATCTCAAATTAATATTTAATGTAATATTTTTTACGTTTGACCTATAATCATAACCTGAAATTAACGTTAGCAAATTATCTTTGATTTTTTGTTATTCTATTATATTTTTCATTACCATTTTATTATTATTATTATTCATTACCATTTTATTATTATTACTATTTATTATCTTATTTTTTTATCATCATCTTCAATAACACATTCAAGAACACTAAACCTTCAAAAACTAAAATTGATAGATAACAAATATTATTGACTAAATTAGTATAATTTGCAGCGACCAAATAAATCTAAAAAGTACAACAATTGTGGAAAAATGGAATTGAGGTTTTATACAATCGAATTTGAGCAAGTAAATAGGGTAAATGGACTATAGTAACTAGAAAATCTTGAAATGATCGTAATATCTTGACAACTTATAAGTCATGAATCCAATGTGAGGTGTGAGTAACTTGGGAATCTAGAAGGATTATGTTGGATCAAATAACTTTTATTGTGTCAAGAACTTTGTATTCTATATTGACCTTCGTTCTTTTTACAAAATCAGATATCTTTTGGCCTGATCAAACTTTGGTTAAGGCTGATCTAAATCACAAGAACTCACCTTCAGTACTTCAACATGGACCGAAATAATATTTGCTAATGGTCGAGTCTTATCCTAGATTGAATGGTAATGTAGATCATGTTTCGTGTATATAATAGAAATTTATAATGTGTCACGACATCAATCCTTATTTGGCTTCTAAACCATCCATATTTTGTGAATCTATAGACTTAGAATCAAACAAAACTCAAGAACATAAACCCGGTTTTTGCGATCAAATTCACACAAAAAAAAAGATCACAAAAACCCTAAATAAGAAAAGAAATAAGAATCGTAGAAACCCTAAATCAAAATCGTAAAAAAATCTTGAAAATCACAAAGGAAATCGTGTGGTCAATGTTAGACTTTGAAGCTTCAAGAAATATGAACCAAGGTGAGGTTATTTTGTGGATTTTGTTTTTAGAATGCTTACTTTACTAATTGACTTGCACCAGTAAAGCTTCAAGCAAATTGGGCTCTTGAAGCTTCAAGCAATAATAGGAAAAATAAGAATTAAAGAAATAAAAATGTAAGTTTATCTGCAAGGGGAGAAAAAATTGTATACAATGTAAAAAATTAACAAGTTGATTGTATTGTTTTTAAGAAAAAAGAAAAACTAATTGCGTACAATGGTAGCTTAGCCAAAATTCAATGTATTTTCATACTGTTTGCCAATATTCTAATCCAACAGAAATTTTCATTATTGTTACTTAGTACCATATAATCTCAAAATACTTGTTAAAACTGTAGACGATTAACATTTCAAAACATGTCTACGGTACGCACTCCTCAATAACAAACTTCTTAAAAAAAAAAAAAAAACTGTTAACACATAGAGCGAAAGATTTCAAAAGCATGTACAGCCATGTTCATCTCTCCAATATACAAGTACTCAAATACAAAATAATTACATACATACACACACACACACACATATATATATATATATATATATTATTAATAATATAATAAAAGATCAACTTTTAACATACATCTGCATAACAGAGCATAAGCTGTGGCTTAATATACTATAATTACCTGGTTTTTTTAATTTCTTGCCTTTCTAAATAAGCAGATGGAAACCAGCCCGTCTTTCCATTACATTCACCTTCAGACCATCCATTAGGAGACACCTATCAAGTATCAATCCAAACTCAACATTCAAATGTTTGTGAGCATAAGGGTGGACAGTATTGTGTTATCTTTAGATATGATAAATTGATAAGTTAGACCCATTTACTTATAAATAAACCTGTCAAACAGGTCGAAACTAAAAATTCGTCTGAAGTGTATTGTTAATGCACATAACCTCCCAAATCGCTTTGTTTCAATAATTAGATTATAACTTATATAATCATATTCAACATTTGAACCATTTATCCAACCTGTACTAAAATACCCAATTTGACACTTTACCTGACCCAGCAGATTTTGCATTACTAAATATCATAGGTAGCATCAGAGGGATACCTGCCGAACTATAACAAAATCATCAACATTTAGGCTCAGCTCACCATCTGCTTGAGCATCAAATGGATGAATGACCTAATAAGATAAAAGAATTATATGGATTAATGACCCCATTGAATTTACTCAAAAGCACAAGAACTGTGATAGAATTATAAGATTACAAATTGTCAAATTTATATGTATGAATGATGAATCCTATGAAACAGTCAGAACACTACTCAACCTTTACCTTTCCAATAAAGTAGTCATAATCTTGATTTTCATTTTGATGCTTGTCATAAACATGTTGAGTGGCATCACCAGATGAAACAATAATATCTTTCTCAGTAGCAGATTGAGAGGATTCTTGTATATGCTTTGCCAAAATCATCTACACCAAGAAGAAAATGATTAAAGAAGAACATGTTATAAAGCATTAAATCCTAGTTGACAAAATAGATGCTTTAATAAGAAACCAAATGTTGAGGGAATGGAAAATGGAGATTAAGTACATAATGACTAACCTCTGCATGTAGCTCCTCTAGTATACCCAAAACATGGCGGTGATAAGACCTTTCGGCATCCACCTATGAATTTGGGAAACTTAAACAATTAACATGAAACTAAAGTTCTCCACAAAGTAAAAACCGTGGATATCTATGAAATTTTTTATAATGATAAGACAGAAAACAAAAGCATTATTGCAGAAGATTAAAGTCATCCAATACAATACAAGTTCTAAACAAGATATGTTGAAAAAACTTTATACTAGAGGCGAAATATCAGCAGGACGGGTAAGAGTCAAAACAGCTATCTTTGGCACAGGCTGAATCTGATTTGACCCCAAACTTCTTTCCAAACTTATTTGTTTCTTATAAATAATGAGTGTGACAAATGTGATAACAAAAAAATTGAGAAAAAATCTCACTAATAAAGTAACTTCTTAAATAAAACAATTTAGGGGTTTCATTCACCAAAAATACACTTTGAGTGACTTTCAATTCAACCCATTTGACCATTTTTACTTTACTTCATCCATTAGAATAAAATATAACCAAATTGACCTCTTGAGAGTGTTTGCAACCCTCACACTCCACCACGCCCACCACACCGCTGGTCCGCCACACCAGCTTTTTTCTCCTACCACTCAACCCCTGTAATGGTCACAGCACACCACTCCCAACCACACCAAATTATAATACCCCACTTATTATCCCTTAACCAATCAAAAAAAGAAAAAGTGACTAAGGGCCCACTTGCAGCAAACCACGCAGAGAAGAAGCATGTAGCAAACTCCATGCTGGAAGTTGACTACAGTGTCATGGAGTGAAAGAGGCAACCATCACGCCAATCACCACCACTCAAGCCAAAAAAACTTCCCACATCATTCACTCTAATAAGTATAAGGGTTGATATCACCACATCTACTTTATACCTGACATTCCCTCAACCACAAGACGTAGGTTCTACTTTCTATATTTGTATCCTTGTTTACAAAAGATGTAAATGTTATCTTTAGTTTTTAACCCACATAGTATGCACACTGCACTGTTTGATGTGTATAATTTTACTAATTATAACCTAAAAAAGAACCATCCAAAGTTTCATAAATCTAGAATTACCATCAAAAGAAGCTTTTGCAAGGTTATTTGTTGTTGTTGTTCCTCCACTGACAACATGGCAGAGATCGCTTCTTTTTGAAGTGTTACCATGGAAGATCTGAGCTCACTCAACCTGGTTTCCATGTTTTTAAGCTTTAAGGCGCTCTCTGGAGTAGGATCTCTGACCTTTGTTTGGCGCCTTAATACTTCGACTGCCTGACCAAAAAGGTCATCCCATTTAACTTTAATACAACATGCACACACATATCAAACTGAAAATACCTGTGTCTCTACTTCTTGGCGCAATCTGTCACAACTACGTGCCAAGTGACGAGCATCTTCCAAAGGAGCTCCTCTTATTGATGCTTTCAGTGGTTCAGATACCTAGAAGAACATGGGGTTAATAAAAACATCTGCATTTGCTTAAAGGTAAGGAACAAGAGGAGTCAGCTCATTCTAATAAGATATAGAGAGAGATTGCATCTATACATGTTTGTACTATTTGATTTACTGAAAATATATACACATAACCATCAGACATTAAATTACAAAACATTGTTAAACATTTGCTTTCCTTGGAGGTTAATGTGACATCCCAATCATCTTCATCAAATCAATGTTGCAAAACTCGCTAGGCGGGAGCTGGGCGGTTGGCGGGGAGTAGTAGGGATGTAAACGAGCCGAGCTACTCGCAAGCTATTCGAGCTCGGATCGTTAAAAGCTCGAAACGAGCCGAGCCTTAACGAGCTCGAGC
>JAUEJL010071683.1:0-16509 GCA_032274825.1 Drosophyllum lusitanicum | reverse complement strand
AATAAACTTTTTAATATATATATATATATATATATATATATATATATATAGATAGATACATACATACATACATACATACTAGGTTTATCGTGTCGTTATATAACTTGAGCTAGTTTTTATATCTAACTTTCAGATTTATTACATATAAAGTTGCATGTAATCTTTTAGAAATTTAATTAATGGGTTCATCGTCAATCGAAATTTTATACAATCCGTCAACGAAATAAAGGTTGACTGAGAAAAATTAGAATTATCCAAGAAGTTATCAATTTTACATTATTAGGCAATTATTTGAAGAAAAAAAAATTAGAACTGAGGTTTGAGATGACTACGTACGTAAGAGAGCATGCCACCATTGTTACATCAACATTTAGTTAAGCAAATTAAATCTCCTTTTTCATACTTTTCTATCACTTCAATTACATAAATATTAATTAACTTCTTTTTTTTTTTTTGCAAAGCATTAATTAATTAATTAACTGCTTTAACATGTTTACATCAATTTAACTTTATTATATGTCATAAAAGTTTTAAAAATTATAGATTCGTTAAAAGATGAAAACTAATTGATACATAATCTTAATATATATTTAATGCGTTACATTAAAGTTCAAATATTTTAAAAATTAAGGATTTTATTTTATTTAGTTAATAAATGACAAAATAAGATTGTAAAGTTAGTTGAACAAATTACAGTAAATTAAATCATGTATCATTTATATTGAACCCCCCTACTTAATTGGGTAAATTACATAAAAATATAATAGATTTTGTCTTAATTACTATTGTATACAATGAACTTTTTATTTTGAACTGTTACAATCAACTTTTATAATCCTTCCATTGTATGCAAGTTGTTGAATTCAATGTGAATTATGATAAAGTTTATTGTATACAATGATAACTAAAAACTAGATACAGAAAAAAAATATTTGAATATAAGGAAAGAATTATAAAAGTTGATTATACTGTTTTTAAAAAAAATTAATTATATATTATAATAACTAAGACAAAATTTATAATATTTTCATGCAATTTACTTAATTTCGTACCTTAATGCACAAATCTCCTGATGACCACTTTGACCTGCACAGATTAATTTTATGCCTACCAAAAGAAACCCATGCATGAGGTAGGTACTATGGTATGATCATCATCCTAAATACAAAAATGTATGACATTAAATTAACACAAAAAGAAAAACAATTTTATAAAACTAGACTACCATAATGTGTTTCATTTATAAACCAAAATAAAAACCAAATCCAAACCAAGCGGACGAATAATCCAAGTTTCTCAAAAAAAATAAAAAAAAATAATGTCTTAAAAATATTTAAAGATGCAAATTAAATAAGAAAAATATTTCTTAAATAAGATGATTTGTACACAATAAAGATTTATCATACTTAACTATCACGATTTTTTTTACTCTTTTAAAATTATCAACTATTTTTCTGTTACACATGTACATTCAAGTGTATTCTGGTCTAAACATAAACGTTATATGACAAAGCCTTATTGTATACAATTTTTTTAAACAGCAAATACACACACACATTTTAATCTACACTTAGAGCAATGGGTATACCGAGGGCATGCTGAGGTGGAATGTTCGTACTAATACAAACACCACCCCCTTTGGGGCGGTACCGAAAAAAATAAAAGGAATCGCCATTTAAATGCTGAAGAGAGAGAGAGCGAGATGAGAGGAAAAAAAGAGAAAAGATGAGAGATGAAAGAGTACGTAGAGAGGAGAGAATTTTCTTTAAAAAAATCTTTGAAGCATGCGAAATATGAATAGTACGATAGTTTAAGGATGCTTGAATCATAGATTAGGTTATGCTGATGTGGTACTGATATGGCTTAAAGCATGAGATGCTTCACTAGGGTACACCCCATGCTCTAACATCCATAGTAAAACTTAAACCGTCAACTTTAAATAGCTAGAGATAGTCATCTTAACACACCTTCATAATGCTATAACCTTTAATCATTTGTATATACTAATTAATCACTTGTTTCTTAAAACACTATGCGTGTTTGGTAACAAGGAAACACATTTTACATTCCGTTGGGAATTTTTCACGTATTTGACCGGTTGACTAAAGGTTGGATGGGGTTTTATTGCTGATTTTGAGAAAATTGCCGGGTAAGCTGTACATTTCATACTTTCTAGCAACTCAAAATGAGGGTTGACCAGTAGATATGATTTTTTATGTTTTTTTAATTTTAAATTATAATTATATGGCCTTAAGATCGATTTTAATAAGATGAAGAAGGCAAATGAAGCGACGCAAGAGATGTTTTGGGGACAATCACTCCTATTTAAATCCATCTTGTTGGATCCACGTAGGAGCTTGTACTTTTTCTTTCCTTCAATCATCAAGAATTATTTTAACCACTTTTTTTTTTCTTATTTATTAACCAGATTTGAAAACTGTTCCAGCAAAGTCAATCATAAGAACTTTTACAATGTGAAATAAAGGGGTAGGTGACCTTCGCGGAACAGTTTTCAAACTTGGTTACTATTCTACGAATTTTTATCCTCTAGTTTATTAGTTAAGTTTTTATCATCATTGTTTTAATTTAGGCTAAAAAGTGATATAATTAAGAACATATTTCTCTTTTTCATATATAGATTAGCCAGGTCTGATGTAAAAATAGATTCGAGTGTAGAAAAATACTCTTAATTATTGTATATTTATAACTTTTAATATACAACTTTTAAGTTTGTATATTGCATATAAAGATGATTTGGTTTAAAAAAGAAAATTAGTTGGTGATCTCTACTTTATAAAATAAGGCTTGTGCGGGAGCCGAAGAACAACCGAATATATTGGTAAAATGTAACGTAATTTAATCAAATTGCTAGACATATATATCTTTGTTATGTGTTTCAATCAAATTATTAGATATATCTTTAGTTTTATATTTTAGACGAAGAATCATTTTTCTAAATATATTGGTACAATGTAACGTATATGTGCTTTGATGCATGTAACTTGATTGCTTCTTATTGGTAACAGTGATATTAACCTTAAGATGACTAAATTCATGAGAATATACATTTGAATTGAATGATAATGCCTAATTAATAGATTTTGAATATATTGGCGCAAGATAGCATGCAAACTCGAATGCTTAATCTTTGGATCAGGTTCCTACAAAGAGGATGCTTCAAGTTGACATCTTTAAATATATATATATATATATATATATATCTATATATATATATATATATATATATACACACACACACATATATATATATACATATATATATATACAGGGTGAGGTTATACATATAACATTTGCTTATTTATAGAACCTAAAGAACAAACCTGATGCTCACACGTTATATCAAGAGTAAGGGCAAAACTGAAAAAAGAATTACAAATTAATACTCACTCCCCTTTTCCTCATTCAACCTCAAAACTTCCATTTAAAAAAAATTCTACTAAACATCCAAATAGTCATAATAAATTCATGTTTAAGAATTTTAGAAAAAATATATATACCATTAGATTCAGTTTTTTATCCTCTTTAATTCAAGACCAGGATTGAAATGTTTTCTAATTTTTTTTTACGAAAATGCAAATTGTTTGACAAAAATGCAAAATGCTGCTGAAAATGAAAAAAAAAAACCGATAACAAAAAAACAAATTGTTTGACGAAAATGTAAAATGCAAAATGCAACCGACATAAAAGAAGATAACAAAAATGCAAATAACCGAAAATGCAAATAATATTAAGTCATTAACATGCAAATAACCCAATGATTTGCATTTTGGTTATCATTTTGCATTTTCGGGAGGTGGAGCCAAAAAGAGGTTTTGTGACGACCAAAACAGAATTCCATATTTGCCCTTAATTATGCAGTTACCTCATATAATTTTAATTTAATTTACAAAATTGACACTTTCAAATCTCAACCATTAATTTATATTAGTATCCTTGAGTTGCAGACTCTTATATATAGGTGGTCGTGATGAAAATAAACAGAAAAAATGTGTTGGGCTAACTTGAAAATAATACGTTGATGGATGCGTTAAATAAAAAAAAATTAGGAGTTTTTGGCAAATGAAGATATACGGCGCTTGTATAATGAGGAAAATGCATGCGACGGTTGCAAAGGTATATTTAATATATGAGATTATTTATCCATGTAAAAAGAGTTGTTACAAATTTCCTCACTTAAACACTTAATAATAAGTTGACATTATCAAATTCATACATGAAATTAGAGTTGAAAAATATAATAAGTTGACATTATAAATATAGTAAACTAAAATTATTAAGAAATTAAAATTTAATCATATAAGTAAAAAAACATGGATGTCTATATAAAATTCATATGTTATTGATAACTACACTCATTTTCTTTTAAGTTGGTTTAAAGACGACATATTGAAAAAATAAACATATTGCGCCCTGCTGCATAGCTCGTGTAAAATGTTAGTGTGTCTCTGTGTGTGGATGCCACTTGCATCCTACCTTTACAAAATAGTCGATGCAGGTAATTTACTTTTTTATTACTCATATAAGTAATGTAATTGTGATGACATGTTAAAATAAGTACAAATTTTGAAGATTTTGATTATGGTTTTATTTAGTTGGACCATCAAACCTTAGTGGCATGACTGAATTTTCTCCCTAGCGGTGATGGTGGAGCCATATCGGCCTCCTGGTAGCCGTCGTTGTTGGATTTAAAGAAAACAACAATGCAACCACCACGGAAACAACGACCGACAGGAGGCCAACCACACACCACCATCACCACTATGAAGGAATTTCAATAAGGTCACCAAGATTTAGTGGTAATCTAGCAGTGAGAACTTTGGCTAGAGCAAAACGTAATCGAAAAATTAGGTTCTTACTTTACAGTTCACCACAAAATAGGTTGATTACCTGTTATGGTAATGGAAAAATAAAATACATACATCGACGCTTTTAAAAAAGTAGGATGTTATTTGGTGACCTTAAAACTTGATTCTTTATTTATTTCTGACATAACATAGAGCATTTAATTTCATCAACATGAAAAGGTAGAACAGGGGAATTAAGTTCAATCAACAACACTAGTATGTATGTATTACGCTATCCCTAAATATGTAAATGAGAAAATATATCATAAATCTAAAATAATAAAAATGTCATAATAATTGTTATACATGACCAGCATTTTGTATGCAAATGATCGATCTCCCGGTATGTATAGTTTTTCTAACCTCAAATAAGTTAATTAAAAACCTCTCTGGAAGATTTGATCCGTGCAGTTGTCACTACTCAACTTAACATAGATCAAAACAAGGATAAAGATGTAAAAAGAAGAAACAAATGTTTATGTCACATCTATAAGTTTGGGCATCGAAATGCATTGATGCAGTTGCATACATATATAAATAAAATTCAAATAAGTATGAAAAAAAATTACATACAAATAGAAACCTATATATATACACGTAAAGATCGATGGCTATATAGATATATGGATTCATTATCAAATAAGAGGTAAAAAATGTAAGAGGTGTAAGAGTTAATCTAAGCATGACATGTATATAAGGGAGGTGATAAATCCGCTTACAATATTGATTTGTCCACATAATTATACAATACCCTTAAATCTATATTACAAGTTAGTGAATCATATATTTCATTGGATGAATAAATTTCATAAGCGAAAGTATCATCTCCATTTATATAAAACCCCCCACCCCCTCTCATAATCTGAAGCGTATTAATGTGGAATCCTAAACCACCGCCGCCATAAGTCTTCGGCGACCACCGCCTCCCGCCGCCCGCCACCCGCTTCCTCCGCAGAGCCCGTGACCACCGTAAATAGCCTCCGCCATGAGGTCATCGACGACGCTAGCCTTTCCCATCATCACTCCTCACCCTTGTTAACCCTAAAATATAACCACCGCCGCCACTCCTCATCTGCATGGCGGCGATGTCCGCCAGCCCCCTATGGCCATTATCTCTCTCAAAGTCATAGTCGATGAACCTCCGCTCCTTATCTACACGGCGGAGATGTCTACCGGCGGCGATTCCCCTGTAACCCTAGTCTTGCCCGGTTGCCCGAAGCCGACAAACCCTAGATGTCGAAAAAAAGTCACAACCGATGAACCGTCAAAGTCATAGCCGATGAACCACCAAAGTTGTAGATCTGATTTAGTCGCGCAACCACCGTGAGTCAAGCTAATGCTCCCGTTGTAAACAGCTTCTCCCTCAAAATCCACCGGGAGTCAAAACTCAACTATTCTCATTCATTAATTTCTTGTTTTGTATCATTCATCAATTTATTGTTTCGTTTTAATCATCAAATGTATTTGTATGTGATGCTGATTTTGGTGTATATAGAGTCAGATTCATGTTTTTTATTCTGTTTCTGATTCTTGTTTCATCAGTTTATATGTTCATATGAATGTGAAAAATTCTTGTGTAGAATTTCATGTATGTTTCATAAGTTTTATATTTTCATCAGGTATGTGTGTATTAATTTAATTATTATTGTTTATGCATCAAATTTGAATAAGTAATTTATAACAGATTCGTATGAATTACATGTATGAAGCTTTTTGCTCATCAAAATTTAAAACTAATGTGCATCATTTGTCTCTATCTTCTTTTAATCTCAACCATATTGATCTTGATTATCAAAATTCAATTCATATTGATGTGTGTGTATTCATCAATTTTAGTTTCATTCTAAATCTAATTTTTCATTATTTTAATATAATCTGTATCACAAAGGTTTCATCATCTTTTTAAATAAGGAATATATGTGATTGTTGGATCAAAAAACAAAATTCAAAGAAAATATGCCAAAGTTCTTCTTATTTCTGTAAATTTTGATTCTTGAATCTGGGTACAATCGATACATATTTATAGGGTGGTGGTGGCGGTTTCTGACGGTAACTGCCGCCAGCTTGGCGGCGGTTTCTGGTTGTGGTGTTCCCACAGCCGACCTACACACACTAAAATTGTGTGTTACACACACTTATTCCTAAATACTATTACAAAATAATTTTTTGTTCAATAATTTTCTAATACTAATGATAATGATAATTAAAAAGTCTAACAGTGATTGTAGGAGCTTTTAGTATTTTTTTGATTTTCTAATCTACCCTTAAACTTTAATAATTTGACGGTTACTATTAATTAGATTTTGACCATTTTTAGTTGACTTTTGATAAAATCTAATGGCTCAAAATTCCTCTTACACCTCTTATCTAGGTTTAACTCTTACCCTAGATATATATTATACGCACATTGTTGATCATTTATTTGTTCATTAATAATTAATAGGGAGTAATTGTAATAAATCCATCTTCATATTAATTACTAAGTTAATTAAAGGAGGATCGTTACCAAATAGATTATTAACATATTATTTTATATACTTTTTTTTCATGAATGTAATTAGTAATTACTATTCTTTGTATTAATAATAATGATAATAGTGAATGAATTTAAAACCGAAAAGATACTCTAGCATATCATTTTCCCTCTCCAAAGTTTCGCATCATTATATCCACTACACCCCAAATATGTCAATCACTCATTTTGATATCATTGTCTCTTAAAAGTTAAAATAATATATACTCGAAATTAAAGTTTTCTTTCTTCAAACAAATAGAAAAAAAATATAGAGTTAATATTCCAAAATAATAATAATAATAATAATTTTGCAAGAAAATGTGTTACATTTGACTAATTGACGTACCATATATAGTCATTGACTTCAATTCGGACGGACTATATATATTGGAAACTAGATAAAAAATATTATGAACCATCTCATAAGTCACAAATGAACCAACCTAGCTTAATTGACTAGGGTTGCAACAAGTCAAGACGACCTCAAACTTTGATTCAAACTTAATTGATTCTCTTGTTAAATGAGCCTTTTTAAGTTAAACAATATTCGATCGGTTAATTAATTAGAAAATACTTATTATAACAAGAGTATTTAATAGCACAAAAACAATGATAATATATATAAATTTGAAAATCATATATATAATTAAAATGAATACTACGATGATTAATTATCGCATAAAATTAATTTAAGTTTTGAAAACCAAATAAAATTATATATAATCTCACCTTTAGTTACGTTTGGTGATCAAATTAGCCCACCGAATTAAAAAGGTTGGCTACCTCGTTTTGCATGATCTAAATAGTTAGGTTAAATAGGTGATCATATAGTATACTCGTTATTTTTAATTAGTATTTAATAATAATAAAAAATAATACATTTTCAATTTTTTAGTACTTACTATATAGCTTGTTCAAAAACCAATATTTAATTAATTAAATCACATACGTACCGTAATGTATAATTTTCTTTCCAATTAATTTCAAAATGTTGCGACTTAATTGCCAACTAATTAATTAAAAATGGTTATTAATTAATTGTTTGCTTAGTTCATAACGAGTCAACATTTAAACACAAATAAATCGTTCGCGAAATCTCTTAATACTATCAATGACTGCTAATTGACTACAACGTTTCAACAAACCTCACTAAATTTTTTGGTAACCTAATTATTCACCCAATTTATTTATTTATTTTTTAATTATGCGTACTTTCTCAATCGTTTTTAAAAAAGGTGGTTCCAGAAGATATTTTTTAGGGTTTTTGATATAACAAACAAATTTTAATTAAATTTAACAAAATTATGCATGAGGGGTAATTACACATGACTCATGCGTTTGAAATTTTTATGTATATTTATATATATAATAATATATTTGTCTCTAAACAATGAACTTAACATAGTATAATCTTGTGCATGTTAAAAGATGATTAAAAAATCTATTACAACAAAAATTAAAAAAAATAAAAATCTAATTAATTAGAAGGGCAAATCCATGAACTTTCATTACCTTGAACTTGATCACCACCGCTTCTTGATGAAACAAGATTCTCTAAACCAGAATTTAACTTTGGGCCACCAATGTTTTGAGTATTACCAATTACGTCCTCAAAACTTTCCAACTTCTCATCTTGGCCCCTCCATCTTTTAGAAGAATTTTGCAACCCGCTTAAATCGTTGGATTGTTGAGGAATTGAGGTTTGTAGAAGAGATTGGAAAGATAACATTGGGTTGTTTTGTAAATCTAACAAAGTCGAAGGTTGTTTTTGGAACTCATGAATACTAGTAGAGGGCAAATGGTAATTGCTTGAAGTAGTGGCGGTGGCAATATTATTGCTAGTGCCAGACTCGACAATATTGGCTGTGGAATTCAAAAATGGTGGCGGCTGCTGCTGCTGTTGAACTTTCTGCGGCGACGGCCGGAGTGGGTACAACGATCCGGTGGTTCCACCGCCGCTGTCGCCGCTTCGACCAAAAAGGTCTAGGCGGCGAGAAAAGGGTGCGGCGGCGAAAGGTGCGGTAGGGATGCCGGTGAATTCTTGAACCATTTGCCGGAAGTTTGTGGTGTCGGTGGTGAGCACCGTGGTGGGTGCTCGCCGGGAAGCCCGTGTCCGTTTCTTTGGGTTTTTAGTCGTTACTCCTACGTGGTGATGATCCGATCCACGACCTGTTTTTGAGGTTGGGTCCATAGTTGAAGAGTTATGGTTCATCGGGTATGAACCGAAGTCCGATAGATTCTGGTCCTGCCGGACCGGAGGTATGGGTCCGGTCCAGGCCGATCCAGGATCTTGAAGCGGGTTAAAGTTTGGCGAAAAGGATGATGTTGAAGAAGGATTAAAGAAAGTGGTAGTGCTGTCAGCAGGTGGCGGACGGTGGTGGTGGTTGAGTTGGGGGTGGTGAGACGACGGTGGTGGTTGTGATTGGAGGAGGTGGTTGAGGTTTGGATTGAAGTGGTTGGAAGGATTAAAAAAGGAAGAGATTGATTGAGTTCTCGAATCATATTCTTCATTATCGCCGCCGGTGCCACCACCACCGGCGGCGCCGCTTGAAGATTGAAAGCTGCCGCTGTTGCTTGAGTCCATGGTGGTGGTGGTTGGTGATGATGATGGTGGTGGGAAATGAAACGAAGAAGGAAGAAGAAAAAGTCTAGCTAGAAAGGTTTTTATCCAAGATTTCTAATGGTCATGGGCATTACAAATCAAAAGGGATAATTTTGTATTTGACTATTTATTGATAGTTTTCTTTTTATATATTATTAAAAAATTAGGTTGTTTATCACTAATCCATAGAGCAAGGGAAGTGACATGAATAGAACATACACTAGCTATACAACAATAAATACCTATTTACACATTTATGTCTTTAAATATATAAATAAGAAATTAAAATAATACTTACAAAGGGATATATAACTATATAACTATATATATATATAACTTAATTATATTGTTAAAGTGTGTTGCATATAGATTATCTCTCGTTTATTAGGCCATCAGTAAAGCCTTTCCCTTTCCCAAACCAACCCAAATACCACATCACTGTCACATCAGTTTTTTTTTTACTTTTTTCTTCTCAACACAAATCAACCCAAAAACCAAGTATAACCCTTCCCAAATCAACCCAAACTTTTTTTCTCTCCTACTATCTCTACAAAACCAAAAAAAAAAAAGAAGTACAACGGGTGTAGTCGGGTTTGTGAAACCGAAATGGAAAAAAAAGGCTGAACCCGAAGAGGGTGTAGGGGTGTTCCCGAAGGAACCCGCCTAACCCCAAGGAACCCGAATGAATTCGGGAGATGCTATACGGACCGTCTTATAACTAATGACGACGATAATAGATTACATTTAGATGTGGTGTTGTCATAATTACATCCCCATATATATCTATTTAATTTTTTCATCACTTATACACAATTTCATATTCATTTTAAAATATTCCATCCTCTATATCCGTATCTATCGAATTAAGGGTAATAGATATCTATCGAATGTTCAAAGAATTTTTTAAATTTAATAATATTCGTTAACATAAATATATAGTCTCTTCTTAAAAAAAATACAAATTCACACATAACTCGATATAACATTAATTAAAACATAAAGCATGCTTTCTAATTATACAAAATTATAATTTTTACAATATTATCTACTAAGTGTAACTTTAACTTGCATAGTTTTTTATATTTTTAAAGTTTTATTTATATATAAATTTTAAAAATCTAGTAAATATATGGTTTATATACTTAATTATATAGAACATAATTTTAGACAAATCTATTTTCGGATTAATAGCTTCATCCATAAATAAAAATTTCGTTATCCATATCTACCCCTCTAAACATCTATATCCGATAGGTTGTTCTAATTTACATGATGCAACGTAAAATGAAATTGTAAAATAATTAAAAAACCAAAACGACTAATACTTAGATATAAAATTTTAAAATAAATTAGGAAAGTATCATGAAATTTAATTCTTCAAAGAATTATTATGTATTCACATTATCTGGTTCAAATTCAAACTCATTCCGGTGTAATTTTACTTTTTTTTTAACCATTCTAATTTTTCATTTGATCATAAAATTTTAATTTAAAACAGTTCTTAGTTTTTCATTAAAAACATAAAAATGAAATTTAAAGAAGTATTTATAATTTTTTTCATAAAACAAAAAAGTGAATCAAAAGAGAAAATAAAATAAAGAAAATAAACACGAGCAAGATTATTAAATCTAAATAAAAATATTCGAGGTTTGATGACCTTGACGATAATCTTGCCACCATATGTGTTAGCTATAAATCTAAAGAATGTTCGAGGTTTGATGACCTTGATTTTCAAGCTAACAACTGAAAGTGAAAAAATGACTATTTCCACCGATATAGTTTTTAGTAATATTTACAACTTTATGATCTTGCCTTATCCACACCATGTCAAAATGTTAGGGTGCTCAAATACAATGATACAAGTAGATCATAAGAGAGGTCCTTAATTGGCTCAACTGACCATTTCATGGTTCTTCGCTCTTACTTCCTAAGGTATACACTTATGTTGTGGTTAGTGTGTTCATAATTTTGAAGCATATTACGATAAAGTCTTTCACGTTAACAATATTCATATACATGTTTATAAAATGGATACAATCGTAAGTCTTCTTTGACTTGTTGTCCGCTAGTGGTGAGGATATGACTTATTTTCAAGTTTATGATAATAATTCATGAATGACATTTGTGTAATTTCCATATACACTTACCATTCTACACATGAGTGATGATTGATCCTTAGAGTGGACGGTGTGGGCGGTGGTAGCCGTATGGAAAAGAGCCCAATGCGCCATGGTGGGAGGTTCCTCCAATTCATGGTGGCGTGGTCATCAAGCATGTAACACCCATTTTCAAATATAAAAGTATGTTGAACTATTAATAAAGTGGGTGTTAAGTATACCAATTGATCCTCTATGTTGTAATTATTTAATTAATGGGCCATTTTTGTCAAGAAGGGGAAATGGGAAGGTATATATATATATATGTATATATACACACACACACACCATATTAGGGCACAATGCCCATACCCACCTTACTATAGACGTTCCTACTCTTCTATTAGTCGTATTTGAGGTGTTTGTGTGTGTATGTTTGATTGAGAAGAATAGAAAGCATATTTCGATTTTAGGGGCATCAAATCGACTGGGTTTCGATCAGAATCCATCCGGGTGTAACACCCTAAATTTATAAAAGTTATTAAAAAAAGTGTTGAATAAAAGTTGAGGTAAACAAGTAAAAATTATAAATTATTGAATGGTTTAGAATAGTGATTCCAAATATATCCTTATTAGGATTTATGGATATTATACGGATAAGTTGTAAGTCGGATAAGAAGCGGGATACCTGCCGGAAAAGTGACCAACCGCCTCAAATGGGAGCCGCCCTTTTCCCTCTTGTTCTCTCACTTATCCCTTTTACTTTTCATATGGTTTTCTTTCTTTCCTTCATTCTTATTTCTTTCAAAACCCACATACACATATAATTATTTGGAAGAAATAATCAAGAAGATTTACAAACCAAAAGCTTAGCATCACCATCATGTTCATGTAAGTGTTAATATTGTCATATGTGTTCTTGTGTTCTTTAGAATCCCAAATAGGGTTTTTGAATCAAATCTTTATTCTTGCACTTAAGTGGTGTTAGGAGGTCTCCTATTGACTCCTATAACTTCTATAGATTGTATTATACAAAAACAAGTGATTTTAACATCAAATTTATGAATTTGAATCTAAACCCATTAAATGGGCCAAATGGATTACTAGAGATTAAACTTTGATATGTTGATATTGATTTGAGTTGTTGGTGTTATGAACTTATTAAATAAGTTCTTAAGACCTTAGAAATGTGAAGAAACACCTTGAAGACAGAATTGAAGGTGTTTGGGTCGAGTTTAAATCGAACAGTAGAATCTGCGTCTGGTTCTGTTCGTCCAACGCGACGCGTCGGCTACATGGATGCGTACGTACGTCAATCCAACAAGATGTTTTGTTTCTTTTCTAGTGTTGATACTTGGGTTATATTTATAGGATGTAATATGGATAAAGGACACCAGTGAAAGATAGTTACAATTATACGGGACCATAGGTAAGTACCTCAATCTAGTACTCGTAAATAGTAATTTATGAGTTAAGATAACTCTACATAAATGCATATATGAGTAGTATGAATATGTACAATATTATAAATTAACATATACGAGATTGAGAGAAATAGTATGTTTAGTTTAAGTGGAAAAAACCACTGATATGCCAAACAGTTAAAGTGATACATGTAAAGAATTATGTGTTACTCGTACGAATATGTTTATGGTTATATAGATATTGAAATATCATAGTATTACATGTACAGATACAGTACCTACGTAAATACAATGATATTGGTACAGAATACGTATTATGATTATTCAAATATGATTATACGAATATAGTACTTTTATGTACACCAGATTGGTCATTCAGATACAAGTGTTATGGTTACAACCACAGTACACAGATGTGAATTACAAGTGTAGTATTTATATTAATACAAGTACAAATATACATATATGGGTATGAAAATACGGCAACCATACATATACAATTATTGTTATACGGATACAGAAAATAACTACAATTACATAACTATACATTCAAACAAATACATATACGTGTGTGTATATATATATAATACAATATAGTATTTCAAATACAGTGGACACAGCTGTATGTTATACAAACACTAATGTTATACAGATACGATGGTTAATTATACAAATACAAATGTGATACGGATATATCTACGATGTGTTAATACAACTACTGTTACAGTAGTTAAGATATACAGACAATTATAATGTGTGAATACAACTACGTTGACAGTAGTTGGGATACAGTTACAGATACGATGTGCGAACACAATTATTATTACAGCCGTTGAAATATGGATACAGCCATAATATTAATACAATCATATAGATATGGATACAGTTATTATACAGAGTCAGTTACAGAACATATATGATCTCAGGTATTATTATTAAACAAATATAAATACAGAAATACTTATTATACAAACGTGATAACGAGTTACAATATGTATTAAAAGAATAAAGCTTAATCAGATTGTGAAACATTCTTTACAAATATTTATTTTGAGTTACTCATTGGGCTTTATAGCTCATCAGATACTCCTAGCATTTTTCAGCTACTTAGATTTTTGGATGTGGATTCAGTTGGATGGGCTCATGTTTTGCAACCAAATTATTTAAATATTATTTAATGCTGGTTGTTCCCCGACTTTTAAATTAAATATTAAGTGTTTGTAAAGATTTTTAGTACATGCTTCCGCTAAACTGGATTTTTGGTTGCAACAAAGTTCGTTTGTTTTTTGTGAAAGTTTTATAAAAACGGGGCGTTACACCAGGTATGATTCCTCACACATTCATGAACACGGTGTTAATTACATGCAAATTGACTAAGTATTGATTGAGTTTCGGACCGATTATGGATTGTTTGGACATATATGCAAAACCAAGAGATTAAGGTGGATTTTGAACCCTTAAATCTCGATGAGAATGTAATTAATCGATAGGGGATTCATGAGACGATGTTAGTATCCTAATGCAACAAGAATTATATGATTTAATCCTGAAAATGCATAAGTTTGATTCTGAGTTGAAACCGTTCTTAAAGAATCGAAAGAGGAGTTATGAACATGAATCATAAACTTTGAACCGAGGTCCTAACGTAAATTGGATGAGGAGCATGAAACCGAAAATTTGTATCCAAGTTAAGATCCTGAATTATATGTCGAGCTTTAATCGTGAATCAACTCTTAATTTAAACTGTAAAATAGGTATATAGTCAGTGATGTAAAAATCGGCCTTGGCGGCCGATTAATCGGTACTCGGCGATCCGCCGAGTGAGAAAGCACTTGATCGGTCAAAATAAACGGTCCGGGTCAAAATCGGTCTTGGCGGTCTCGGCGGTCAACAAAATTCTGACTTTTTTATAAAAAAATTATATCCAGGGTTTTAAACATAAGCGCCGCTACCACAGATCCACAGCCACAGCCCGACATCTCGACTGCTTAGCTCAACGTGTTCTCGACTGCTCTGCTCGACGTGTTCTCTGGCAATCTTCCACCTCTGGCGAGATGCCATCTTACTTTCAAGCTTGAACTATTGAACTTATGGTTCTATTTAAGTTTATTAAACTAATTATTAACTTATGGGTTCAACTTTCAAGCTTGTTAAACATTTTATCTAGTCTTGTGTATGTCTGGGATTTTAGTAAGGGTCGGTGAGTACACCCCGTTCAATGTTCCTGTTAAGGACGAAAAACATCAACACTTCACAGTTGTAAATCGTAGCTTAAATCTAAATAACAAGTTGGTTGTGGTTGAATGTTTTCTTCTATTTTGGGTTCAATTTGAATGGGGTATGACGACCGAGAGCTTCAAGCTCAAGTTGAGTAGGCTAAATGTGTTTGAAAATATGACTCATGAGCCTAGTGTAATCAAAGATAAGATTTAAAGAGCTTAAGGTGTTGAATTTCAGTAATCAGATGATAGTAATTGCATATATTGGAAACTATTTTTTTTGTTGAACATCAATGGATTCCTTCCTTTTATGTGTATGCTATTCGAGAGACTTGAACAGGACCGAGAACTCAAGTTGGGGTGAATTAATATGATGTATTTGAAAGCCATTAAAGAGTAGTTATAATTTGATTAGAAACTTAATGGATTGAATGGCCTGATTCAAAGATGGTTTATACAAGTTAGTTAAGTTCATAAAATGGATATATATTGATGATGTCTTGGATGTTATGGTTGAATTGAAAACTTAGGGTTGAGTCCCTACAAAGGATTCCCCAAGTGAAAGCTTTCCCCAAGTGAAAGCTTTCGTGTTATGGTTCGACTGGAAACCTTTATGGGTTGGATTGAAAATTTAGAGTCATCAAGTGAGTTGAAAACTTAGGTTTTCAATTGAATTGAAAACTTGTGTTTTGAATTGAATTGAAGATTTGTGTTTTCAATTGAATTGAAGACTTGGGTTTTCAATTGAATTGAAGACTTGGGTTTTCAATTGAATTGAAGACTTGGGT
>JAUEJL010071672.1:0-16510 GCA_032274825.1 Drosophyllum lusitanicum | reverse complement strand
AGTTTTTCTTTCGTCGGTACAAAACAATTATATATTTAAATAAACAAATATAAAATAACAATTTTATGATTACCCGTATATTTACACGGGCATTTAAACTAGTTATTATATAAAAAACTCATGCTCGTGAATTTGAAGAAAGATGCAATGAGTTTAAGCTAGATGCAGTGATTTTCTAGAAAAGATGCATAATACTAATCTTGTCTCCGTCCTTGGACTCTTTCTACATCTTCACTCACAAGACCCTATATCTTCATATTTGTCTAACACCATCTCCTTGAATCTCCATTGTTAACCACATTCATTTCGTTATTTCACAAAAATGGTGCATCAGATGCAACAATTTATGAATGCACTATTTTTTGCTGCATCTAATTTTTTTATTCTATAAAACATATTGATTTAAACAAAAATGACATATTGAAAGGCTTATCATTATTGAATCGTTATCCTATATATATATATATATATATATATATATATATATCTTCGAATGTAAATAAAAGATTAACATGCATAAAAGTTATTGCTCCATCTTAACCATTCAATTTAATAAATAAATTTTAAACATACTAAATATTATGAAAAAAATATTGAAATATTTGAATACTTCAATAATTAAAAATATTTGCAAAATCAAACATACTAAATATTACGTATTTCATTGTGCTGAATGCTATCTTATCCAATTTTATTATTGCTATTATTAGTTTATTACTAATATCTAAAAAATAATTAACAATGTATAATACTTCCGCAAATCAAAATTCATACTAAGTAAATTTTGGATGCGATGCAAAAATCTAGATTGTAAGCAAAGTTTACACAATGAGATATAAAGAAGGTTTTTATAAAAGATATATAAAAGAGGAGTTAATCCTTTCGGAGCACATGGATACACGTCGGGGAGACTAGAGCTTTGCCCTTGCCCTTGCCCTTGTCATCTCCTGAAAAATATATATGAACACAACAGGTAAGCTTTCAAGCTTAGTGAACATAATTAACATCCCAATGGACCCAATGTATGAACATATATAATAACCACATATAAAGTTCTATGATGTGGTATCTTTTCCACACATACATACAAACAAATAAATCATATCATCTAGAGTGAAATGTTCTCTTATATAATCTCTCCCTTCAGGATAGGTATGTCGTCTTAATGTATGATAGGACCAGGAACCCTTATCAAGTCTAAGTATAATTAACCGAGTTCTGAAATCTATGTCGGCTCTAGTACTAGTCCTAAGGCTATAATTCTAAGACATAGTACTATGCTAAATTTGAGTCCTACTACACAAAGCAGTATGCTAAAATACACAACTATCACATATATCACATAACATCATGGTATCATATACGTATCTCACATACAATAGAAAGTCTAGTATATCTCACCTTTGATATGCAGTTATAGGTAATACACAGCTTGATTCAGACACACAGATATGCCTTCCTAATCACTTATAGTAAACGTAGTATTAAAATTTGGTAAACTATTCTGAAACAGGGCCTACATGGACCATGTATGCAACACCCCAAAATGGGCCTAGTTGTACAATGTGCTTGTAAGGTTGTAACCTAGTGAATTAAATAAGAAAGTGTAATTTAAAGGTTGAAGATATATTATAACTATTGAGTGAGCTGTTAAATAAAAGTTGATGAAAACGAATAATAGTTATTATTTATTAAATGGTTTTAAATAAGGATTCCGAAAATATCTCCGTTAGTTGAAACGGGGAAGCGAGGGTCGAGTTGTAAGTTGAAAGGGGGAACAAAATACCACTTTTGGATATATTTGAACCAAAGTCGGTTCTCCCTATCTCAGCCACATACACACACACACACTATCTCTTTTTCTCTCTCAAGTTCAAACACCCTCATCTTCTACCTTGTTTTTGAAGTCTTGAAAAAGCAATCCAGGAGGAAACCAACTGATCTTCAAGTGATTTAGTGTTCAAAATCTGTTCCTAATTCCATCTTCATCATCTTCATCCCACTTGTAAGTGTTCATCTTCCAAGTTCTTGTTTTGGGGGTTTTAGGATAAAAACTGGGTTAAGCTTAAATTGACCATTTGGAACTGATTTCTATACTTCTAATTGTTCCTACAACACTTGTAGATTCTTAGGAACTCATATTATGGGTTGGAAGTGTTGGTTTTGCACAAATTCAAGAAATGGTTTAAATGGGTCAAAAATTGAATTAGCTATCCAGGATTGATTTTTATTGCTTCAACCAGTTCCTATAGCTTCTACAAGTCATATTAAGTGAGAATTGTGGATTAGAAGTGTGAGAAGTGTTGTATTTCAAGAATTGGCCAAATTGGACATTTCTTGGTTAATTTAAGTTGGATTTTTGTATGAATTAATTGAGTGAGTATTTTGGATGTTAGAAAGCTCCTACATGTGTTAAATGATGTTAGGAATCACTGAAAATTGACTAAAGTTGAATTGGTATTGAAATGGGTTGAATTGGTAATGCTGTGTTTTGGCATAGCGATTACCTCGCGGCGCGAGCTCCCCTGCAGACAGCACAGTTGTTGTTTTCTTTCGTGTTTTGATGCATAGGTTAAGGACTTAAGGTTATAACTTAGTAAACATATTAGGGACATTATTAGGGGATTAGTACTAATGTTTTCGTTGAATTACTTGATGTGTTGATGTCTAAATGTAAACGATGTGTAATAGGTGAATCCGACAACAAGAAGAGCCGGAACATTACTTGCCTATGGTAGCTTTGCAGGTGAGTTATGAGTACCGACCTAACCCTTAATCATTATGTAGTACTCGTGGGTTTGTTGATTATCTTGTGATGTGTGCGATGTATGATGATTTAAAGAGAATGGTATCAAGGTTGTAATGTTGAATATAAACATGTGTAAGCTAGTTTGAGTTGTGGTTAGACTATTGGCATGAACATGAGGTAGTATTGATTATTGGTAGCAATTGACCGATACCCACAAAGATAAATATTAAAGATAATTAAATTATGCTCCCAACCATAAAGAGCTAATGTTACCTATATTAGTATGATATCCAATTGAATGCGCGAGTATCAATAATTCAAGAACGTGTGTTTAAAGAAATACAAAGCATAGATGCTAAGACAGAGACTTAGGAATATTTTAGACTTGTGTGTACTCAATGTCTATTAGGTTTAACGATCATGATGATATGATGTTATGATATATATGATGCTTATGTTGATTAGGTTGATTATGATAGTGAACGAATACATGTTGTATGAATGTATGCATGCTATGGATCCTGATTGGATCACTCATGTTGTAATTGTATGTTCTGCTCATCGAATGTGAGTAGAACTTGTTGCCATCTTGTTATATTGTTAAGCATGCATGCTATTGGATCCTGATTGGATCAACTATGTTGAACTTGTTGTTATGCATGCATGCTATTGGATTCAGACTGGATTAGCTATGTGTATGTGAATTGGCCGCGGACCTCGTGTTGCTATGAGATTAAGGTCAGCCAATGGCTGGATCTCAGGGGGCCTCGGGTCATAGTTCGGGATCAACGGGGACTCGAGAACCCATGCCGAGTTGTAGGTTCTGCAGGACCATCGTTCCTTAACGAGTTGGGGTATTCGGCTATTCGCTGAACCCGAAGGAGCCTATGGATTCATAACGATGCTCGGTGGACCGCTATATGCTCCCCCACCAGCGCGGTTGGGTGTGTTTGATTCCCCAGTTAGGATCGTTGAGTCGGATTTGCACCCCGGCAAGATATGATGCCTACTGACCATGTCAGCACACCATAATGTGATAGCATAGCATTATTTGTGTTTCCATGCGGTATGTTTTAAAGAATATGATGCTATATGTGCTACATGATGTTTATTGGTTATGTTTGTACTCACTAGCTTTTAAAGCTAACCCTCTCCTAGATTTTATGTTTTTGCAGATGCTTATGCTTTAATGTGTCGGGGGTTATCTTGTGGAGCTGGGACACTTGTTGCTTGTTGACAGGTATGATGGTCGGTCGATATTGATGTTGGTAACACCCGTTTTAAAAATGAAAAACCCTGTTGGGTTGTCTTAAAAAAAGAAAATACCCTGATAAGATTTCCGCTGTTTTGTTTATCGAATTGAAAATTGTTTGACTCTAAGTTTTAAAAAGTCAAAAGTTGACCTTGAGATCGCAGTTTTACATTAGTTGGGTTAATGATCATACAAAAGCTCCCGATCTAACGCTTTTTTTGCTGTTATTTTTTTAAGTGAGGTTTATTTCTTTTAAAAAAAAGAAAGAATAGAGACTATATACTTGAATTGAAAGAATATTCGGTTGGTGATTGTTAATTAAATAGACAAAGAACAAAATGTAGAACAAATTATGTCTTTGGGTTTTCTTATTCATCAAGCTTGAAATACAAAATAAAGCAAAAAAAGAAAAAGAAAAAAAAGTATATATAACTAAAAAGGAGGAAAACCTAATTAAAAAAAAGACTATAATTACTCGCAAGTTTAAGAGAGTATAGTTACTTAGTTTTGAGACAAAAAAATTAAATGTATGTTAATAGCGATCACTTCCTTACTATGTAGTTGATTGTAATTTCTTTTTTATGTCGTTTTGGTTTTATCTATCTTTGATGTTCTTTCTTCTAACGTCTTGCTAGCTCTAATAAACAAATACGTAAAAAAAAAAAGGATGAAAATACTATGAGGTGTTCGGAAAGAATACTATTTCCGTCCAAAAAATCAAAAACTTTTTATTCATTTGACAAAACCAAATAAACAAAATTTTAGTTCTTTTTTAAGAAAGATTTTCTCCTGTTAAAATTTTCTTACTGACTAGATCAAGATAGATGTCAAACTTAAGAAAAAAGATGAGAAAAAAAATTATTGGATTTCACGTATTATAATTTACTCGGTTGAAATAAAATAAGAAGATATAAGAGAAAGTAGAAATATAATCTTCTTTTAATAACATTATCTAATAAGTTATAAAATTATGAGGTGTAAAGTTCGTTTTAGATGACGAAAATGGTAATCATGTATGAATAAAGAGTGATGAAATGGATATAATAAATTATTATAATTTTATAAAACTAATGTCAACCGTTACCAACCAAATTATGACTAGTACTGTTTTATAATGTCGTAGGCTAATGTAATCCACAAGAACTAGCAACATTTTTGGAATTTTTTGCGGGTATGATGTCATACCAATCATTCCATTCTTCCTTCTATATATTATTTTCTTAGCAACATTAATTTTTCTCTTCCTATTTTCATATTTTTGCTCATTTAATTTATCGAATTTTAATCTATTACCACTTATATTTAAATTCTATTACCGAAAGACATGCTACGTTTTTTTAGTGTGGGCGGAATAGAGGACAACGAGCCGTCATTATCCTTTATCATAGTTCATTTACCTACGTTATGTTACTCTGATCATTTTATGATTCGTGATGCTCGTTACCCCTATCACGGTCGCAACGAGTTATTTTCTTCTTTGTTTTGAAGAATGAAAGGTCTGGCCATTCTCCCTAGCTCAGTTATCAAATGTTTATATAATTAAATAGCTGGTACATTGTGTTTTATTACAACATTGTTGGAGTTTTATCATCATTTTTATAGATGCAATCAATATTGTGTACTTTAACCGTATCATCATTACCATGGCTGTTGTTTTTTACAAGTTTGGGTTAACTTATTTTGAGGGCTTATAAGTTTATTCTTATTTTTTTTGTAAGGCTTATTATAAAATTAGTATTTGTCTTAGCTTATTAAGGTCTTAAACTCTTAATAAGCTTATTGTAATAAGCTATTTCAAAATAGTTTTTGAATTTATTAAGCGAAATTTACTTAGGTACCCTACTTAGACCATGTGCATTCATCTTTCTCATTCTCGTTACTACATCAGCGCCACATCATTTTTCCATCTTATCCCACTCCTATCTCTCTAACCTCAAATTCATCCCCCTCAACCGTCTATCTTCACCTATATACACACAAAGTCAACAACAAGAACAAAATTTCAGCGTGACTACAAACCAGCTAAACCTTTCACTTTAGAGTGAAGCTGGTGGAGGAAATGGTGTGATCGCGGGTCACGCTCCATCTAGCGGGAGTGATCGCCCGGTCTTAGACCTTCCGTATGGCATAGCCTGATGCCATCGGGTTGCCATCGGGTTGCCATCGGCTCCATCAACTTGAATGGTGAACACTGGTATGTACCTCCTTATTCCTAGTCTACCCGAAGCTCACCAACTCTCACAACCCGAGCTCTCCCACACCCACCCCACTCTCTCTATCTCTCTTCTCTCTTTCTCTCTCTTAATATAATTATAAAATAAAATAAAAAAGTAAGGTAAGATTAAGTTAGTCTATATTAACTTTTAGGTAGAGAAGAAGAAAGTAATATAACGCTCATATAAAAGTTGGGTTAGGAAACCCACTAACCCAGCTAGATGTCATACAGATGGCCTTATGATTTAATCTTCTTGCCAACCTTACATAATACTAGTACTCTTATATGTATTTTTTGGTCATTGTACCTCATTTCTAAATAACTTATAAACTAATAAGTTATAAATTAATAAAAAAACACTATATCAACTAATAACTTATCAAGCCGAAAAACCAATAAGTTAATAAGCTTAAGCCCAAAATAATAAGCTAACACAAACATTGATGCTTATGCTTCGTAAATCATCTATAAGAAGTTTTTGTTAAACAAGATTTAAACCAAAAAATTAAATATTCCATCTTGATAAAGCAACTCAGCTCGTTGTGCAGGTCGATATTCCGCCCCTCTTATAAGCAAACAAATTGATCTAGGGTTGTATGAATAGAAAGATTAAAAGTAGTTTAATCGTCAAAGTTTACACTCTATTTCGGTTTAACCCATGAAGTTTTTACAATGGTTTAACCATAACTTTACCCTACCTGTTGTGTTAACCCTTAACGATGGATGTCATGCGTCCAAATATCCCCAAATTTCTCCCCTACCTGTCCAAACACTTGCTCAATCCAAAGTTTTTATAAACATATATAGATTTATATGAAAATCAATCTGACACTTGTGTATAGGTAAACAGGTTGAAGATGATAATCGAAACACTTGCTCAATCCAAAGTTTTTATAAACATCTATTTTCATTTTCATCAATCAATGTTCACGTTCTTTAATAGATTTGTTCTTGTTCATGTCAAGATTAATTTCCGTTCATCTTGATAGTTCTTGTTACATATTCAAACATTCAACTAGAAATTAAAAAGATTAAAAGGGGCAAAAATGGTTTAATCGTCAAAATTTACACACTATTTCGTTTAAACCTTTAAAATTTTCTTTTAAATGGTTTAACCCTACTGTATAATTTGCTAATTACCTTAAACCCTTAAGGTTATGTGTGATTTATGGTTTAACTAGTTTTTTTACATTTAATATGTTATTATAGGTTAAAAGGATATATTAAACAACTAATTAGAAAAACTTTAGGATTGATCGAATCAAATAAACTTTAAAATTTAATTTTAAAGATTAAACCATGTTTAATCTCGAATAAAAATGTAAAATGGTAGCTAATAAAATGAATCAAATGCATGTGAAAATTCACCCGAATTGTATATTTGTCTTCACATCAATTCATTAAACCCTTAAAACTGATTTTTTAAAGGGTTATTATAATAGTAATATGCTATATATGATGGTGCAGTAATATTTAACATTTTTTTCCTTAAGAAAACCACAAAAAAATGTTTGCTTAATCCATATATAAAAAATTATTTATTGGTTTTATCCCAATTTCTACTTAATTAATAGCTAGATTCAAATGTATGGCCCATTCAAACCATTAATTAGTTGAAACAAAATGGCTTTAGAATATATATGATATATACTTAATAATCAAATCAAGAAACACAAATAACAAAGGGTCAAAACTTTCCCTCCTCTTCTGTGATCACCCAGTCATCCTAACTCTCTAAGGCCCACAATTAAGATTCCAAAACAGATGATCTTGAGTTTACTTTTCTTTAATATTCATATATTCATAGCTATATATATATATACAACCCCAACATGACTTCCAAACAGACCCTGCTTCTGAATCTTTAAAACATGATCAAGAATTTTCAAGAAACAACCATGAACAAAGCTGATGAGCCTGAAGAAAGCAGCTGGACCTTTTACTTTGAAGATTTTTTATGGCAAAATGATCCAAAAGTGATCATGAGTTGTAATGAAACCCCGAGTTCCTTAGTGCCCGATGCTACTTCTATCGTCAAGAAAACAGTCTGCTTTAGAGATGATTATGCTAAGAAACTAAGGTTCAAGAAGAGGAAAAACAAAGGAGTAATAATTGATGATTCTTTAGAAGACACAGCTAGTTCTCCTTTAAACAGTCCAAAGGTAGGTTTATAACATGCATTTATATATTTCTAATACATCTTTATGTTGCTAATTTTCTTTACCAAAGTAATTTGATGTATTTGGCAACTGATTTCTTGGCAGCATTAATAGTAGGATGACATAACATATCACAAAATGAAAGCACTAGGCGTTTAAGGGTTTTAGAGAGGTTTAATTATTTCAATTTTGCGGGTCTTTATGGTGTTAGGAAGATCATTTACACATGTTCACTAACAGGTTGCTTATTTGGATCAAGTGAAAATCAAGAACAAGGAAACACCACACATCTCAGAGGTTAGTTTTAACAATCTCTTTCCAGTGTTTGCATCATGAACATGAAAAAAGAACGTACCCTTTATAGGAACGGACATTATACTTGATAGCATCGTTCGTTCTTATAAAGTGTAACTTTCATTTTTCTTTGTTTACTACAATGTAACAGTGGTTGGTCTATACCTAAAATAACAAATGTATTACTTCAAAAAGGTTGATAATTAATTTGTTTTCATAATCATGAATATTTTGTAGGAGAAGGTTGGCATGATCACCTGTGAAGAAGTACTGAACAAGAGAAGGGTTAGTTCTAGTTCAAATATGGAGTTGAAGAAAAGAGGGCTTTGTTTAGTACCTTTGTCTTCATTGGCCAATTATCTTTCTTGAATCAAATGACCATTTCTTTGATGCACAACCCTTTGAAACACAAACTAAGATGGACTAGCTATTTATTTTCTAAAAATATCCAGAAAAACTATGTCTAAGGTGAAAATTTTTATTATCTATTTTAATTAATTATCGACGTATGTTAATTGGTGTCTATCTAATGATCAATCATGGATCATAAGACACAAATCACCTCTCTATTTTGAAATACTAGACTTGTGTTTTCATAGCGAATAAATTGTCATTATTATAACGAAAACGCCAATAATTATAAAGCAAATAATTAATTTGCAGTCAACAACAAAATATATATATATACATATTTTACAGTCAATATATATATACATATAACCATAAAACACCCTGGACAGTTCGTAAGAATTTATAGCACCCTGCAAGTGGCCATTCTTAAAAACATTAAAGGAATTGAAAACCTTAAATCTTCTGTACGGCTGTACTATGTAAAATCACATGAAATAAGAAACAAAAATCTTATGAAAAAACATAGGAAGAAAAGGCTGATTCATCATTTTTATAACACTGATTCATAACTTGGATGTTGTTGCATACTGAGTGTTATTTTGTAATTTAATTAACTGAAGTTATAAATCATCTTCACAAGGAAATTATAAATCAGTGGCAGTCAAGAAAAAGAAGTTATAGATTCCCTTCTGAGGTGTGTGTAGATATATGAAGACTCCCCTGTCCTTTTGGTCCAGAGACAAACTGTCATGGGTTCTATGCTCATTATTGATACTGATGTACATGTTATGTGTGTACTTTTTCTTTGTCATGGTTATTTTCTTTCTATAAATTATCAATTACAAACAAAGTTTAAATTTGCATGGAAACCAAAAACAAACACAAAAAGAAAAGGAAAATTAAAATAAATAGATGAAAGTAATCAAGATCAATGTTGAAAGGCAAAGCAACATTAGCGACAAATTTTATAGGTTTTACTACGTGTATAGCTAAAAAGGCCTATCTCTTTAGCATGTTTTCGCTTTATCTTATTGATTTCATCTTCACATAGCTTTGCGAATATAAATCAAACGTATAAAATGAAACAAAATAAACAAACGGAGAATAATGTGTCCCCAACAACATTTATCTTAAGTGTTGCTGCACTCGGGACCATTTAAATGGGAGTTGTTTAAGTCATTTTAGTGTTTAATAATTTAAATGGTCTATAAGTATAACATCATATAAGTTAGATGCCCTTGGCGGCAAATATCATTATCTTGTTAAACAAATAAGTTTATAACTTCTACTTGGCAAAAGTTGGGCTGAAGATGCTTTAATTAGGTAGATATGCAATAGAAAAGATGGCACATGAGATTAGGTAGACAATGCAAGCTGCAGCTAGCCATTTTCTTAAGTAAACATTACACCAATTTGTTAATTGTCAAACCAGCAAGACAACATGTCATTATTTTCAACTTCGGAGGTGATTCTTAGGCTATAAGGTATACCCATTCTTCTCCTCTTTCATCTTTCTTGTCACGTCAGCATCACATTATTTTCTTTTTCATCTTTGTTCTCATCTTTCTAATTATAAAATACTTATCTTTCTGTCATTTACCTTTATCCCTTTTTTTTATTTTATATTAGGTATATCTGTGTGTGTGAGAGAGAGAGAGGGAGAGAGATAGAGTGAGAGAGAGAGAGTGTGTTTGTGTGTGTAAAGGAAGACTAAGCGGGTGTGAAAAGCCGGAGTGGGTAGTTTGGACGGGTGAAAAGGAGGGTGAGATGGTATTTGGGTAGGTTTGACACAACATACCATTAAGCAACGGGTAGCAAAAAGTTGTCTCTGAACATTTTATTCTCAATGGTAATAAAAGGTTGAAAATGAGAATAACCAAATAGTTGATGCAGGATGAGAATAACCTCCCTTCTAACTCTTCTACTTGTAAAAAAAATAGTTTGGGTTAAACTTTCTTTTACAGGTTAAATCAACAACTTTATCCAATGATAGAGACAATGTTTTCAGAAAGAACTCCGACGAACAAAACAAATAAATAAAATAATAAAAATAAAATATAAAAATAAAAGTAATATAAAATAAAAATCGTAGTGTATTTTCAGAAATAAAAGCACCAAAAAAGATTAAATGAGTAAAAGTGTAAAACATATGTTTAGAAGTTATCCCTTTCAAAAGATATAACCACCCAAAACCATTATGAAAAGAAATTATGTAAATTTTAGAACTATAATCAACATATCAAATATTTATAAAAATCTAAAATTTTGAAACAATAAAAAACAAATTTGCGGGTCAATCCAACCCGACCTCTTCCAACTAATCATGGCCCGAATATGTTACCCAACTCCCCACTGCATAAGTGCATAGTTTGCCACCTCTAAAACATACCGACTTTTTTATGTCAACCCATATCGCTATTAGTGCTCACATAGTGTAAACAAGTGACATGCCAATGATAAAAGAGAAGTAAACAACTATTATTGCAAGCAAGTGATACAAGTCGTTTACTTGTTTATGTATCTTTTGTGAAATTCGATTATAGCGAATGGCTATCAATCGAAAAACTAATGCTTTACTGCTGTGACATTAGAGAAATGGGATATGATGAGTTAGAATGTCGAGCAATCTTATTTTTTCTCTGGAAGCTTCTCTAACAACTCGGGTATTATATCAAAAAGATCACCTACGAGTCCATAATCAGCAACCTGCATTTTAAGAAGACATCATCAAAAGTTTTAAAACCACCTTCTAAAAAATAATAATAAATCAAGAGTATTATAACAAATTACAAGTAAAACCACAGGAACGAAAAGAATCATCAAATTGAAAAAAAAAAGGAAAACAGGGGAGGGGTTTAGCCTGTGACCTGAAAAATTGGTGCATCAGAATCTTTGTTTACCGCAACAATGACTTTTGAATCTCTCATTCCTGCTATGTGTTGGATGGCTCCAGAGACACCAAAAGCCATATACAGTTCTGGAGCAACGATCTTGCCAGTCTGCCCAACCTGACATGAATGGGCGGGCCGGTAACAAGTCAACAGTAAATGGGTCAAACTGCCAGCTTTGCATACCATACAATACAGATCAACATGGCATGAATTTATTTAACCATTTCAAGCTAAATTCTCTTGCAAGTTGCAATATTAGAAAAGATTTTTTTTAAAAACATGCTATGGGTGTTACCTGGAGCTCGTTAGGAACATATCCTGCATCTACAGCAGCACGAGTGGCACCAACTATGCAAACAACAGGAGGATATTAAAAACTACAATTACAATTTGCATATTACAATAACTTGGAAAGAGTCTAAAGAACAACTAGTAATGTTCCAGAAGAAGTATACTTCAGTTAAAAACGCCCTTAATGTGCTTACTACATTTGTTTTATATTCTTGCATATACTTTCGAAATAGTTGAAGTGAATAGCAGTTATTGGATTCACTTAATAATAATCAGGCATGAAATTACTTGAAATACGAGATGGAATAAGAATAAGAACCTGCAGCACCAAGTTTTTCAGCAAGCTTTTCTATCAATTTGAAGTTTTCAGAGCTTTTAAGAGCTCGCCCCCCTGTAACAACAACACGTGCGCTTCCAAGATCCGGGCCTTCTGAATCTTGAGAAGCTTGGCTCACATGTCTAGAATTTTCATCTATCAAAATATATAACCATAATATTTAGCAAGGGATATGTATACTCTTACGAGTAGAGACGAAAAACAGGCGGATCAGATGAGTTGGGTAATTGGTCAAAATAATAATCTAGCCTTTTTAAATAAAAAATTAAAGAGGTTGCAAGTATCATAATACATTTTAGGCTAATTTTTGACCAAGCTAATGTCATAAATTAGCAACATAGTTATCTCAGTGTTCCATATTGGTCATAACTCAGAAAGATCCATCCTTTACCAATTTAGTCATTAAACTTGTAAAATGTTCCATTTTGGTCATTTTTGATGAATTATACAATGACTACTGTTGAACATTTGAAAAAGTATGTTGCTAATTGAAATTTTGAAAAATGAGAGAAATGAAACAGTAAAGTTCAATAACTAAATTAGTACAGATCAAAGTACAATAACCTATATTGTACACCGAGATAGCTCTGTTGCTATTTTACAACATTACCCCATTTTCGACCCATTCAATTGGTTTCCCTTTTTACATGTTTTGACCAGTTATTAATAACACAAAACCGGAATTGACAAACATGGGAATGATGATCATCCTTGCAAAAGAATATATTATGATTCTACTTAAGTAAATTGAACACACCTTCCCCAAACGTTGATAGATCAACTTGGTGTATTGGGGCGGGATTAGTTTTAGAAACAGATGAATCTGAGGCCACAGGGAAAGAGGTGGCCCTAATGGTCAACATGCAAGGATCTGAACCTGTGTAGCGGATAGTACATAGAGCATTACCAGCATATATCGGCCTGTCAAATAAAAAAGAAGAAGAAAAGGTAGCAATTAGTGAACATAAAACTAGTCTTAAGATAGCATTCCTCTAATGTTACTTCAGACGCAAAGAGATTATTTACTTCAGTCATATCGATATGTCTCAGTTTGTTAGCGTCATGTGTGTGTAAAAGAGTGATAGGAATGTCAGTAGTTAACTGATCAACACATTGTTATGTCAAGAAACTAAGTTATGATGAGCACGTAACAAGACAAGTACCTCACAAATGTTCGTGTTTCTGATATTTCAATGACATCAGTAACCGGTGAGACATCAAGAAGGGCAGCTGCACGAGGTAATATATTTTTCCCAAAAGAACTTGAAGCAGCAACAATGTGTGAGTAGTCACCTTTCTGCTGTACCAAATGGACTAATTTGGCCCATGCTTCAGCTAGAGGGTATTTAAATTTATCAGAATCGGCCACGAGCACCTGAATAGGCAACATCCAATTATTACAACATCAAAACAATTATTGGGGTGCAAAAGTAAGAAAAATTTAATTTCATATGTCATATTATAATGATCAAGAAATTAGATGTGGCAATTCCTACCAACTTACTTACTTATCAAGTTATCAAGGGTTCATTTGGGTCGAGTATCGCAAATGGGTCAAATGGTTCCTATAAAAATATTTAATTAAAAGGAGAACAGGTCAAACGGATTAAAAGTTGCCTGAAGTTTATTTTAGTGCATATAACCTCCTAAATTGTATTTGTTCAAAAATATATGTATCAAAACAATATTGTTTATGCAATCATATTTAAAACATTAAATATTTTATAGGAAATGGTTACAGAAGTGTTTGCGGGTCAACCCATCTGGTTCGTTTTAACTTGTATGATGCCTTCCAACCCAAACTCGTTATCCAACTCGCTCGATACCCATATCGCCACCTCTACATCAAGCAACAGGTCCATTTGTTCGATTCGGGTCGGGTTTTATCTCAAACTGGTTAGTTTGACCAAATCAGAATCTTTCACTAAAATTAGATCATTATCATGAATTCATGATAACTTGTTTCTGTAATCATAATTAAGAAATTAGCTATTTACAAAATAATGGATCCACCGGTCACCCAGCCTATTTCACCTGTACCAAAAAATGGTTCGTTTCACCCTGAACTTGTTACCCAGCCCGCCCAACATGCCCACCTTGCCGCCTCTATAGAAAAGCAATGAATATGAAATTCATGATTTCCCAACTCATATGAGCTACCTGAGAAATAGAAGGATGGCATGAAGCAGCATTTGCAGCAGCCTCTTGCAAGGAAGGGCCCGCCCCAGCCAATAGCAAAGATAAAGAGTTGTCTTTACACAAGAACTTGCTAGCAGCCTCTACTGAACTCAATGAAGTTTTAGTGAGTGAACCACCTTCATGTTCTGCTATAACTAATGTTCCAATCTGTTATAAAGTTCACAGAACAAATCAGCAACAATTTTAAATGCTTTTAAATGAATAATAAGTCTGAAATTGGGAATAGCAGAAAGGGGTCAGTACTGCTTCATGAATTTATTTTTCTCAAAAAGCGTAAAGGAAAAATGATTCAAGAAGATGCATAAATACTAATAGTATTGCATTTTACTAAAAAGAGCACTAATTCACATAACACTTCAAGAAAAAACAACATAACTTCAAAGGTAACATGGCATTAAACTACATAGAGCTCTAATTCACATAAGATTTACAAAACATACGTTAACATTCACTCCTTATTTAATTATTTACCACATTCACCTTGAAAATATTTAAATGATCATAACACATTAGGTAATTATGAAGTTGTTAACATCCAAACAATTTAACCACAAAGTAGTCTTTTTGTTTTCTTGATTAAGGGATTGGTTTATATTCTGCAATTATATTACAACAATTTGTAAAAACCCTATTGCAAACTCCCCTTCTCTACGGTTGTTCGGATGTGAATATTTGAAGTGATCCTATTGCAGATATCTCTAATAAGATAATTAGTTGCAACAAAACGATTAAAAGCTTAACCTCGAAAATCGTTTATGTTGAAGAGATTCCAGGTTATCATCCCCACGCAAAAAAATATATAAGATATCAACATTTTCAGATAATCAACCATTGGCAAGCTAGGGCATAGAATCAACATATGTAACCAATGTGAATTTGAAAAAAGTAATCATATGAATCAACGATCAACTTCATTGAGTAGTTTGAAAGCAAAAGTTAGGAGAATAAATCATAAAAACTATATTAAACAGCAAAAAAAACGCTATAAACATGAATCAGCAGAGTAAAGAACCGCGAAGAATGAAATCTCAAGTTGAGATCGATTCCCAATTAAAGAAACGATAAAAATAACAAAAATCAACTGGTGAAACAAGATTAAGGCTTACATATCTACAAGGTGCGATTGAAGGACGAGAATGAGCGATTAGGTGTCTGAGAGTAGCTGGGAGCATTTTGCTGCAGCGAGTAGCCTCCTACTCTGGGATTCTAGTCTGTAGAGCCGTATTCGAGCTTCCCATTTCATAAATCTATCGTTTATCGATGTCAACTGTCAAACTCGAGGCATGCTTTGTTCTTAATCCTTTCTTTCTAAGTGTTCTAATTTAAAACGAGAAACCATGTTGGTGATATTTTTGGTCAAAGAAATAATTTTGAAGGAATAAAAAGAATTGAAATTTTTTTGTACTTTAGTTAAACTCCTTTTTCGAGTTGTTTTTTAGATGGAAAAGGATTGGAAGTAAAAGAAATAAGTAAGTAAATATGTTCTTGAGTTTTGTTAAAGAGGAAATAGAAAAAAAGGAAAGAAATTGAAGGGTTATTCGGCTTAAAATGATTACTCCCTCCCTCTCCACGTCATTTTCTTTCTCTTCAACTCAAGAAGATAAGTCCATCATTCTCATTTTTTTTTCTTTTGGACACTTTCCGTCTTTAAAAAACTCGAGAACAGAATTGTAACACCGTATTTTTTACCCAGATTTGTAACACTGCCATTTTTAAAATATTTTACCGCGGAAGCGCATAGAGATAAACACCATTCTATTAACTTTGATAAA
>JAUEJL010071661.1:0-16516 GCA_032274825.1 Drosophyllum lusitanicum | reverse complement strand
AGGAGAAATGCTAAATTACAAGTTTACACAGGTTCTCACTGTCGTGCATTTTAAAAGAGTTCTCCCTTGAACCTCACCCTATATATATATATATATATATATATATATAGCTAGCTGTTCAAAACTATCATGCCCGGCTTAATTAAGCTAACAATTAACTCCTTAAGTACCCCCACTGATCATTTATGAATTGATAATTAATTTTCTTGTCAATTTTATTATCGCACGTGTTTCTTTAATTACCGGTCGGTCAATCCGTAAATACTTAATTTTACATCAAGTTGAATATACATGCATATGAGTTTGGTTTTAAAGATATAAATACGTAGTTGCTTAAGATGAAATTAAAACCGCATTTTGTTGTTATGTTTTAGGGGTATTTTTGATATTTTACATCCATTCCATTTTATTCTAAATAAAAATAAAAATAAAAATTTCTTTTTTTATAAATGGTCAAGTGGAAATTTGGTCACACACGGTAGTCTGGGTCAGAAAGTAGAATATTTGTCAAAATTAATTAATGATGTTTTTTGTTGGAGATAGTCGCATAATATTATGGTCGGAGGTTGGAAACGATATATAAAGAGTACGTACGTACTATTGTCTTAATTAATTAGGATTGTTAATCAAAGATAATATAAATATGACGTCATTAAACATCAATATCACATGGAAGTTATGTATAAGTTATTTTGGAATTTGTATTAGCAAAATAGACATGATCATCTTTTTTTTTTTAATACACGTGAGATCATGATCCATTGTACATGTGTATAGTATATGCGTGTATGTTTTATTACATATGTTAAAAGAGTAAATTTGACAAAAAGCCAAAGCATTATATTCTTTTGCTTGTAATAACTAGTTTAACCACAACTATAATCGCACACAATCATAATGTTGTTATATGCATATATAATTGTAGAGATTACATTCGAACTAAAGTCGTGAAAAGCTAAGCATCATCGTACATAATTCCTAATTCTCCAATAATTATAGGCAAATTACATAGAAATTTACTAAACATGTTACAATTTTTCGTTTGAGGTATCCAATTTTATTTTTCATGACTTATGTAGATGGATTTGCATGTATGTTCTTCAACTCCACCACCAAATCAATGATGCTTCTCTTCTTCGACACTTGAACTAGTTCGACATGACTTTGGATCTACATATATGTTCTTCGACTCCCCCAAATGATGATCTATTCTTCGACTTATATAAATGGGTTTGTAGATTTGGGTTTTGTGACTATAACCACATGATGGATTTAAAGATCTATTCTTCGATTCAGGACCGCTAAAAGTTTGGGACTGTTGCGGATCTGTCTAGATTTGACAAATCTATGGTTGACGATGCTTCTCTTCTCCATTTCATTTGGGGCCGGAGGAGGACGATTATGTGAGTTTGGGGCCGACTTCATCGATTTCCACAGTCGTTGAAGAAGGAGGTTGTCGGAGTAAAGGTTACCGGTTATGGCATATCCATTTGCTACCTGTATTTATGTTTGTTATATTAATAAAAGTTGGTTCTTTTTATCCTTCACTTTGATGTTTAAATTATTGCCTATATCAAGTTAAAAGACCATTTCAGACAATTAAGGGAAATAGTGAAGGGTATTTAGGCAAAATTAGGGTGCAAAACCCTAGGCATTGTTACTGTAGCCGCTATAGTGAAAGTGTGTGTGTTCATGACCAGCCGAGAAGAGGAAACAATTAATCACCACCATTTCTTCAACATTTCCTATATATTCTATTATGAAGTTAATACAAGTTTTATAGCATTTAGTTGGGATTTAATTGGGATATGGTGTGCGTCAAAAACTGAGACCAATTTCTCCATTTTTGGTCCATGAAAACTTGATTGTAATGCAATTAAATTGGTAGGGTTTGTCCTTATGATGTTTAGAATGTGTCTCTGCAATAAAAAATGAGTTAATATTCATGTTGGGGTTGCCTTGATCGCCAAATGGGTTGGCTGGTGTATGAGTAAAATTTACAATTTCAAGCCAAGTAGACCTTTGTTCCTTTCAGACCATGTGTTCTGAGCCAAATTAATCCAAGCCAAGTTTAATGTTGCACAATTCAAGCCAAGTTAAGTTGGCAAGGTATGAAGAAGTAGACTTCACGTCAACCTATTCCATGCCAATTGTTCCTAAGTATGTTTCACACCAAGTTGATCATCGCTCGTTCATGCCAAGTTCCATCTCATGCCAAGTTATTCTCACCAAATAGAACTCAAGCCAAGTATAATTCAGACCAAGTTGAATCAAGTCTAGTTAAGCCAAGTGAGGCTAGCTTAGCTTTTTTCCAAGTGATGTTAGCTTAGATTCAAGCTAAGAGGGGTTGGTTTGGATTCAAGCCAAGTAGGGTTGACTTGGGTTTTAGCCAAGTTACCGGCCTTTCACGTCAAGTTATGATTTAGGGTTTCGAACTTCGGTAGTGTAGTTAAACGGAATGCCTTATTTAGACGAGTATGCTTGTGTGTATTTATGATTGTAGGTTGTCACTAATAGACGTATATCATGTCGGGTAAATATAAAGTTAGTGTTTTTGTTGTTGATCAGGTGAGTTTACACTAACTTGCTCATTATGATGTGATCTGTACATGTGTATTATGTGTTGCATGATTATTATATTGTGAATTGATAACATAGAGAGTTATCTCAATGTTGGTGGGCATCAAGGTCGAGTGAACCATTTAGCCAGGTGCAGCAATTGTTAGTTAAATAAACTAAGTAGATTAATTACCTCGATCTGACGTTCACCACCTTGCCACTCTACCCTCTTTGTCTCTCACGCACTTCTCTCTTACACATCACATATTAATATAAAAGGATATGGTAAAGATAAAATGGGTAGAAATATTGGTAATTCCAAGTTAGAACGATGGAGGAGATCAACGACATGATGCTGATGCGGTAAGAAAAATATAATAGAAGAAAGACAAGCACAATCGATGGTTCTAGAGTGTGGTTTCTTGATATTGATTTGAATATCATTAGCTTTTGTTCCAATATATCAACTAGTGGCAATAGTGAGTTGGATAGATAGGTCATAGCAACATGTTTTTGCTAATATAATTTAGGTTGGAAAATAGAGCGTTTTATTAAATTAAAAAATTAGGAAATTAGAATTAACTGTAAAAACAATTATCTTTTTATAAACCCTAATTATGTTATATTAAATTAAATTAAATATAAATAATAAACCAGTACGAGATGGGTATAAAGTATAAACAGTAAACTATGAAACAACCAAAACAAACCCGGGCGTGATAGACATGAGCAGCAGCACCACCGCACACACAATCGCCCCGATTGGCTGTTTATAAACGCATTTTCCTCTCTCCCTCACTCTCAGCGCGTATGAGTTTTTCTTTCTTTGTTAATGCCTCCCAAAAACGGGTATTTAACTTCAAAATCCATGGAATATTACATCTCCCCTTAAATCCTATCTATCTTGTGGCTGCAAACCCCTCTTCCTATTTCACACTCTCTTTACAAAACAAACACTTTTATCCATTTTCCTGTCAATTCATTCCAACCCAGTTGGGGATTTTGTCAAATTCTTTTTCTTTCCGGAGACAACAAGACGCGTCTCATTTTTTTCGGCCCATATGACTTGATTTCTGGTAATACTAGAAGAAAATAACGATGCAGTCATCATCTTCGTCTTCATCGTCGTCTGTAACTATAGAAACCAATAATGCCTACACTTTTTTATCCAAATTGAGTAACTTCGCATTTGATTCGAACGCTAACCGCTTGAGTTTAGATGGTTACTCTTCGATTCTCTCTAATTTTGCGCCGTCTGATAGAAAATTTGGGGATTTTTGGGCTGTTGGGAGAAGGAAATCGTCAAAGATTGTGGGTTCGTTGAGTTCTGGGAGTAGAGGTGGTTCTGGCATCAATAGGTTCTTTAATGAGTTTAACAAGTTTATTAGGTTTCACTGCGATAGGATTCCACTTGGGTTCGCTTCGGTTAAGGTTAATTCAGAGAGTAATAGTGGAGTAGGAGACGAAAATGGTGGGGTTTTGGAGGATGGAACACTACCATTGAGTGGTTTTGAGTCTAATGGTAAGAAAAAGGTGCTCATTTTGATGAGTGATACCGGTGGTGGTCATCGGGCTTCTGCTGAAGCAATTAAGTGGGCGTTTAATGAGAAATTTGGTGATGAATATCAGGTTCTTCTTTTGTTTTTCTTTATTTAGAATCATTAGCTTCTAACTGGTATTAATCAGGATGAAGTTTGATGGGAAATGTGGTTAATTTTTTAAAAAAGAATTGTGTTTTCAGGTGTTTGTGACTGATCTATGGACAGATCACACTCCATGGCCGTTTAATCAGCTGCCAAGAAGTTATAATTTTTTGGTTAAACATGGTTCCTTGTGGAGAATGACATATTATGCTTCTGCTCCTCGTGTGGTGCACCAATCGAATTTTGCTGCCACCTCCACATTTATAGCCCGGTGAAGATTCTTGTCTTCTTCTTTGGCTTTTAAATTAATTACTTTTTGTATTGTTTTGTCTAGATTCATGTAATGGAGATATATAGCTTCTCAAAATTGTTGAAGCTTTAAAATGTTTTGATATCTTGCTATTCTCTGGATAATCTTTGCAAGCTATATTATGCACACAAGTCTCTCTTTCTTAAATTATTTCTTTTAACTAAATAAGAGGTCTGCTGATATGGTATTTGGATGTGCTTATGCACCTTGAAGTTGCAATAATCACTTTTGATGCCATTGAGCTTTGGCAGATTCTAATTATTTTTGTAACTGATGATAATTGTTTCACCCTAAATATCCTCATAAAATTGATTATTTGACCTCTACATAATCTCTTAATTTTAGTAGATTTGACCTCTACATAATCTCTTTTTTTTAGTAGAAGTAAGTTCCCTACACACTAACCGTGTTGACAGTCCTTATACAAGTGCATCAGGGTCCTTCTTTGAGGATCATTCATCATCAATAATACTATCTGCAAAGCACAAAAAACTAACAGGGTCCTTCTTTTAGGATCATTTATCATCAATAATACTATCTGCAAAACACAACAAACTAAGACACTTTCTTCATGGTTCAATAAGTTCACCTTCGTCCATAGACATTACTAGACTTATTATCATTTCCATCCAGTTATTAATTTAATTTTGGTGCCGAATCTGCCAACAGAGAGGTTGCAAAAGGTCTAATGAAATACCAGCCAGATATTATCATCAGTGTACATCCTCTAATGCAACATGTACCGCTTCGTATCTTGAGGTCAAAGGGTCTTCTAGACAAGATTGTATTTACTACAGTTGTTACAGATTTAAGCACGTGCCATCCTACATGGTTTGTTTTGCACTGCAGACTTTTTACTTAACACATTGTAACGAATATCAGATCGAGCTGATTTATGTTGTGCTTGTGCTAGGTTTCATAAGCTTGTAACAAGATGCTATTGCCCCACAGAAGAGGTGGCAAAACGTGCCCTAAAAGCTGGTCTCCAGCATTCTCAAATAAAAGTTTATGGCCTCCCTGTTCGACCTTCTTTTGTTAAGCCTGTTAGGCCCAAGGTTGGAATCTCTATTAAAAATAGTAGTGGTTAGATGTGGAATGGTGGGTGGGTCAGGCAGATTGTGTAAAAGGTCAAAACGGAAACTTTTTGGTTTGTGGTGGGTTATGTTGACCCAGAAACTTTTTCAACTATAAATTTAATTTTTCTTTGTAAATAATTTGTGTGTCAAATTTGGTTACAAAAATTATGTATTATTATAATAATATAATCTTTTGCATAAAAATGATTTAGAAGGTTTTATGCATCAAACATACACTTTAAGCAACTTTTGATCCCTTTAGTCTATTTTGTTTTAGCTATTTATTTCATCCATTTGACCATATGGAATTATGGAAATAAAATATACACAGAATCGATCCATTTTCAAGTAAATTGGTTGAAATTGCAAAATTTAGCAGGCTTGTTAAAAATGCCAAATGGAACCAAAGAAGATGTTTAATGGGCAATGTAGTTCTGTTTTAGGAACTTTGGCAAGCAGCATTATGTGGTTCTGTTTTGCTTTGAGACAATAAATAAGTGGCTATCCGAGCTGAACTGCTTATGGTTTATATGTATGTCAAATTACAAGACATATTTTTTACTAAAAGATAAATTAATATATTACAAATTCTCTCTATCTCAGAAGTCAAAACATCTAATGATCATAAATTAATATATTACAAATTCTCTCTATCTCAGAAGTCAAAACGTCTAATGAACTGAGAAATTTCAATCATTCTTCATGACTTGAGTTCAGATTTTATGTTCTTCAGTTCTTGTGTCAATATCATAAATCTCCTACTAACTTTTTTTACAGCCATTATAAATACTCATGCAAGTCCTCTTCTTTTTCTTTCTTACACTTAAATGTTAAGGGTTAAATGAAAAGAAAGTTAACTGCAAATTGACGATAAACGAGGTTAGAAATAGGCAAATCACATTTGAGGTTAACTGAGCCACGGACACCACTAGAAAATAGGATACATTATGACTTTTTTTCAGGTCAAAGTTAATGATTTTTTGTTTTTTTGCATAGGATGAATTGAGGAAGGAGCTGGGTATGGATGAGGATCTTCCTGCTGTGTTACTGATGGGTGGTGGGGAGGGGATGGGCCCCATTGAGGCTACAGCTAAAGCATTAGGGAAAGCATTATATGATGAAAACCTTGGCGAGCCAATTGGTCAAGTACTTGTAATTTGTGGTCGCAACAAAAAGCTTGCTAACAAATTGCTTTCAGCTGAGTGGAAGATTCCTGTTCAGGTATCATCATCATTGCATAATAGATTAAGAGGAGGTTAAAACTTAGAAGAAAGTAACTGTCCTTGTGTTTATCATCTTACTAAGATATACACACAGTACTTTTCTTAGTAAGTTTGCACAATTTTGTTCCCTATTAGGTTTCCCATATGTTATTTAATTTTAACTTTTTCCCACCAAATTAGGATTTGCATATCAAGTTATCAACTAACTTTAATATTTAATGGGGGAGTTTTATTTGTATTCTTTACCTTGAAATCCTTTAGACTGAATGTAACTAGTCAACTTCGGTTTCATTTTGTTCTGTTTTATGTTTAATCATTTATTAATATTATAAATATAAATAGGACTGTTTTGTTGTAAAATGCATTTAAGCTCAAAAACCTAAAAACTCATGAAGTCACTAGATATGGTTTGTTATAGTCATAGATAAAATTAGGTTTTTCTTTCCTTTTTCGATAAACTAAATTGGATTATATTAGTAGATAAGTGATTCAAATACAAGATAAAATAATTTCAGGTGAAGGGATTTGTCACTAAGATGGAAGAATGCATGGGTGCTTGTGATTGTATTATTACCAAGGTAAATGGGTTCCATCTATTCGCTCCGTTTCTCCCTAAAATACCCAGTACTTATCTGATTAAAGTTTGATGTAGATTTATTTAATACTTTTTTAATCCCAAAAAGGGTGATTCTAATACTCACTATACCCAATACTACTTGCAACAATTTTCTTTTATGATACCCCAGAATAAATCAATTTGTTAGTCTGACTTTCCTTTTAGTTTATTAGTAATCCTTTGTAAATGACTGTAACATTGATTTTTGTCCACAAGATTCATCCTAATGAGTCACTACTGAGATTTGAATAATAGTCAAACTGTTTTGCTTAAACTATCTAACCTTGCATTCATTCTAGGGTGGAGGAAGCACATATCATGTAGTTAAATGTATTTGTGGATTCTTTCTACACATAACAAACTGATTCTTGCCATATTTTGAAGTTACAATACAACTTTTTTTGACTCTCAAAAGTAAAATGTCACTATGTCAAATGCAGACTAATTTCGTATTTTCATCACTTCAATTTAATTCTTGTAGGCTGGTCCAGGAACCATTGCAGAAGCTATGATCCGAGGACTCCCCATAATTTTAAATGATTACATTGCTGGGCAGGTAAATTTTTATTAGAGTTGATTTTCTTTCTTCTAATGTTTATATCTTTATTTATCGCGTTGTAGAGGTGGCAAGATGGGTTTTTCTGGGGGGTTGGGTATTGGGTCAAAACTGATCAGGCTTGAAATGAGTTCCTATGTTACTATAGGTTGAGACGGGCTAGGCTGGGTTGTCTACCTGCTAGGCCGTTCCAGGTTCTGTCATCGAGTGCAAGTAGAACAAAGGCGAGTGTAAAAGTGACTCCTTTTGAAACAAATGAGGTCTTCTACTTGGTTTTGTCCCAACTAACTGAGCATTTTGGTCCTTTCAATTTGAAATAATATGTTTTTTTTTATAGTTTTTTATATGTCAAGTAGAAGAATAAACCACATACCTAACTTTATCTTAATAAACTTCTATCATGAGCATCAGTTCTAGGTCAAATGAATGTTACTATAATGCGTTTCTCATCAAATGTCTTATATAGCAACTTATTTTTATATAAATTCTCTCAAGATGCAATATTTTTAGACTAACCTTAATTTCAGTTCCTTATAACTAAAACTTTTATCATGGCTTGTGACAATTTCCATGTGAAAAAGAACGTTTAAACAATCTCTATCCATACTTAGAGGTGCAATTTGACCCGTTGACCTACAAATGGGTCGACTTGGGCTACGTTTTCTTTATCTAATGAGTTAAATGGTTTAAGGTAATAGATAACTGAAAGGGGAATTCTGTCAAAGGGTTTGAAATTAGCTGAAATGTACTCAAATAGTCAAATGCATAAACCTCTTGATTCATTTTAGAAAAAAACAAGTTGGATTATATTGTAACAATATTGTAATTGTAACCATATCTAAATCATTTACTAACAAGAGTCTGACCCAACCCGTCATGATTCACACTAGAACATACACATTTTGGCCTTTTACCTTGCTCGCACATTTTGCCACCCTTATCTCTGACTTGCACAGAATACTGCTCCCTTATATTGGGAACCAACAATACGGTCCTCTTAACCTTTTCTTGAGAAATTTCTAGAATATCTCTTGCTTTCCTTGTTCATGAATATGATTACTTTTAAATGTTGATAAGCAACGGTGTTCCTGCCTTTGAGTCCCTGTGCAACTGGTAAAGCGCTCCTTTGGTCGAGTCGCAAACCATAACCGTTATAAAGCAGAGGAGCCTCTTATTGTCTTCACTTGTCACCTCTTTTAAAAGCAGAGGTGGCAAAATGTGCTGGCAGATGGGTTGGGAAACAGATTGAAATGGGTTCAGGTTGGGTTAACACGGACACCTTTTATCCAATATAATTACAAAATATATATTATGTATACAATAATGATCTGACTTTTGAATAAAATGATTAATTAGGTTGTATGTATTAACAATACACTTTGGGTGATTGTGGACCAGCCAGAACCTTGTGACACATTTCCCTTTTAGCCTGTTAGACCCATTCGTAATTATATGGGTTAAAATTCCCCCCTCTGCTTAAAAGCATTCTCTGGTACTCGGCTTTAACCTGATTATTGTTCTGCAGGAAGTTGGGAATGTACCATATGTGGTGGAGAATGGATGTGGGAAATTTTCGAAGTCACCAAAGGAGATAGCTGAAATTGTTGGTCAATGGTTTGGTCCAAAAGCGCACGAGCTCAAGGCTATGTCACAAAATGCATTAAGGCTGGCAAGGCCAGATTCAGTTTTCAAAATTGTTCAAGATCTTCACGAGCTTGTCAAGCAAAGAAGTTTAATGATGCAGTACTCGGCTGCAACTTGAGAATATGGCATGGGTGAGGGGGTCCACAATATTCGGATGTATATTCCCCGATTTAATTTAGGTAAAGATTGGTTCAAAGCTACTCGTGTAACCAGAAACAATTTTGACTTCTTTTGTAGCAAGTTATGCTTTAAAGGGGTTTCCCACAACATAAGCGGACATCGCACAAAAGTGTGCAACAAACATAAATATGCACGTTATAGAACATATTATTCACATTGTACGATTATATTGTGCAGCCAGGAGTGACTATTGATGGAAATTTGTAAACACTCTTCATGATATATATAACACCTATTGTTTAAATAACCCGTACCTTGTTTTTGGTAGATTTTGATTAGTTTGAGAAGTGGTGTCAAAGTGGAACTGGTCAAGGGTGCTGTGGTAGTACCAACTTAATGCTTAGTTTTACTTTTTGTTCTTTGTTCGCAATGAAGAACTGCAATTTGACTTTGACTTTGATTTTCTTGGTTGAATTAGTAACCTTTTTGGGGGCCAAAGTTGAACAGTTTTTCCAGCCCAAGATCGATGATTATCTCCCAGTTGGATTTAAGAGCCGAATTTCCCACCTGAGATTTTTTAGCTTTGATCTCCTTGAAATCCAATTTAAAGATTAGAGCTCTCTTAATCTTTTTCCAAAACCAAATGAAAATGCTTTCCAAAGCAGCACATGGAATGAAACAACAAAGATCAATAGTTTATTAGTCTGCCTTAAAAGAGACGAGTGTTTATTTAAAGTTTTATACTTTAATCATTGTCATATAGACTCTTTCTATGAAAAAAAATCAAATGGACGCTACGGGTATTTAAAACTTTTTTGTTTTATCAACGGTTGAGTTACAAGTGTTATCATTGTGGGTTGCTATTGATTACAGTTTTGATCTCTAATATTTTATAAGCACACAAACATTCATTTTTTACATATTTAGTTCTTACAATGAATGATGATAATGACGAATTGATGATGATGGACGGATAGCCAGAGATGTTGATGACCGGTGATGGTAGAGATATCAAACCTAATTGTACCCTATGCAACGTTGTAAATTTCTTTAAAATTAAATAGTAATAATACTAATACTAGCAAACAAAAATGAAATCAATTTCAATTCACAATAACAGAATTGATAGTTAAATCTATTAATAATTTAAAACTAATAAGAAAAATAGACAGAAATGTTACTAAACATGAACTTTCCTATAAAATGTTACAAGCAAGGTTGTCTATCCTTACTTTGCGATGGAGTTTTACATATTATCTTTGGAGTCTAATTTGATCTTTAAAATTTGTTTTTATCATGAAAAATTTAAAGTTAACATACATCTTTTACTTATACTAGTCAAAATATAAATACAAACCTTTAAAAGTTTTCTTGCGACTAATCCAAATACTGAAATACCGATAAACAACATAAAATAGCAATTGTGCGAAAAAACTTGTCCGCTACGTTTTCGAGTTAAAAAACAAGAAAAAATAATAAATTTCCTTCTAAATCATCACAATTTTAAGAATAAATTTGTTTGTCTAGCCTCTATTTACTTTCATTTTCTTTGTTAAATCAAACTTGACAACACCTCATTTTTTTTAAGTTATTTCTTTCCTTCACGGCCGACTAAAACGTGTTGTGAACATTGACACTAGTTTAGGTATAGGGGTAATTAAAGAAACGCCAGTGGGCCACCGGAGGAAGTTGTAGTGCAGAAAGCCACAAGAAAGTAACAAACGGCCCTGCCATCATCTTCTACCCCAGAAACAACCCTCTCTCTTCTCACGCATCTACGATTTTCTGCTGAATCAGACCTCGAATCCATGAATTCGACTACTTGTAGTGGTTGTTCTTGTAAGCCCTGCCTGATTTCAACAAAATCCGTAGTTACGGGAAGCTATAGTCGTCTTCATCATCATGATGCAAGTCTAATCAAGGAAAAGATGAACGGCGGCAGAATTTGTGTCGTGAGAGCTTCAATGGTCGAGTCCTCCTCCGAAAACTCCTCCAATTTTCTTAAGCGTACGGAACAAGCTTGGCTAATCTCTCAGGTATGTATGAATTGAAAGCATCTTTTAGGGTTTCTTTTGTTTGTTCGTGCTTTGCTCAATCATTCATCTATGAAGTAACAATATCAACTTAAGCACGCATGAGTTGTTACGCCTAACTTTATGGATTTCGTTTTCCTGATTTTCATCTTATTATGCGGAATTTGTATCCTGTGTTTTACTTATTTCATTAAGATCTTTGTGAGTATGGGTGCTTTTACGGCACTGATAAATTGAACAGCTTGACACGAAAAGAGAAAGCCACAAGTTTTGGACTCTATGGTGTTGTGATTATGACAATTTGATCAGCTTTTATCTTCATAACTTTCTTTCTAATGTTTGCAATGCTTCAAATTTAAAGGCATACCAGCTCAATAACCTTTAATTAGACTAAAATCCTTTGTTAAAATTATTAGTAGCTTACTACTCAATGCTTATAAGCTGTTAAACTTCAGAGTCCCAAATTTATTATTGGACACACATGGCATCAATTTGGTAAGCTAGGTGAAAGCTAGTTAGGCATCCTTGGATGTCGACAGAAACAGTCCGCTTACGGTAGTTGCAACATTGATTAAAATATCTAAAAGAAATGACGAAATTGTTAACCATAAATTCATAATGACAAAGTCAGTGCCTGAATGAGTTTGCCTAACTGAAAGCTTCACCATGTTACTGTTGACACATTTGGCGTTTCATTTTGGATTCGAATCAAACTTTTGGGGCGCGTTTGGTTTCGGGGTTTGTATTTGAAAGTGTTTGGTTATGTTTGCTTTAAATGAATGAGTTTGAGAAAAGCTATCAAATGAGGGTTTCTCCATATCCAGCTAAAAGGCTGGGATCTTCCTTCCTTCCCTTCTTTCTTTCTTTTACTAAAAAAATATGCTTCTCTACTCTCCGATTTCTCTCTCCTCACACCATTTTCATCTTTGTCTTCCAAACACGAAATTAGTTATTTGATTTTCATATTCTAATATAATAAGATAGTAGAGTAAACCCCTTCGTAATGAAAAAATAAAAATAAAGTTTACATCAGCACTAAAATAAGATTTGCAAACAAAGTTTTCTATTAATTTGTTAACATCAACAATATACAGATGAAATTGATGCCTGTTTACATGAGCTTTCGAAATTTTATATGATTTAACAAGATTCCTATATTGAAAAATAATCAGTGTTGTAAAAATTGGTCTGGGCAGCCGATTAATCGCCACCTTGGCGGTTATCGGCGGCCCACCAACCTAAAAATCACTTGATCAGTCAAGTTTATTGGTTGTGTCAAAATCGGTTTTAGGCGGTCAACGAATGGGGATTGCTAATATTTATTTATTTTTAATAAGTTCCTTTATAATTTAGGGCCCTGCCTAGAAACCGATTAATCACCGCCTAGACCGGTTAATCGCTCGAAGTTAGTCGACCGACTGTATACCGCCTTGCGCATTTTACAACCTTGAAAATAATAAACCAGATCTCCATTTTGGAATCATTCATGTGATCCCAAACATAATGCATAAACCAAACAGAAGTTTTAAGTAATTATACTCGATTTTATTTTACCTTACCATCAAATCCATACCAATAGGCAATAGTGATTCCTAACTGCAAATTAAGCACTATCTTAGTGACAAAAACACGAGTTTTGACCAAAGATCTTGCCACTGTAACATTGGACCACACGTCCAAAAGTATGCCATTAGTTGGATGACAAATACGGTAATGACAACAGTGTTGAGCAGATCAAAACATCATAACCAAGTCATTGATGAGTTTTTTTCTTGTCAAATAGAGCGTCTCACACTCTCACTAATGTCTCACTTTCCCAGAATCACTCATTTCCAGTGAAGAAAGAATATGGTCATCAAACATCTGACTTGATATCTGCAACTGTATCTATCTTAGCAGCTCTGTTGATTTTGATTTTGTTAGATGTGTTGGCACTACAACCTACTAAAATCTTTCCTACTTGCAGCAACCAAGGCCAGTTGCTTGTTCTTCTTGTGAATCAAAGGGGCATGTGGAGTGCAAATGGTGTGGCGGCACTGGATTTTTCATTCTTGGCGATAACATGCTATGTCAAGTACCATCCCGAAACACCAGCTGTGTCATTTGTGCTGGAAAGGTGAATTGCTATATGTGATCTACTACACCACTTTACACTATCTTATTTGTTTCACCTTAAGCACTGACCGCCATTAGTAGATGTGGAAAGATGGACAGGTTGGGTAATGACCAATGGGTCATAATAGGTTCAGGTTAAGAGAGAATATTTCAATCGGTTTGAAATGGATCGAGTGGGATTCACCTAAAACACCTCTCTCATTTTTTAGTTAGTGATCTTATATAAATTCAAATAACTCGAGTATTTTTATATTTGATTTGGTTAATTATCATTATTGAAGCGGCATAAACACGCGCATGCTACAATAATACATATGTATAATACCATGAATTTCATTATGCATGCTGATTAATAAAATGATAACTTTGTTTATCTAAGCAAGACATGAGTTTAATTGTGTCTATGAAACAAGTTGTATTGTGTTAACGATGCTGGTATGAAAGATTGGTTTTAATTTTCTTTTGATGGGTGTGATTGTAATCTCTTCATGGAGTTTTTGTTGTTTGTAAATGATCAGGTTGGATTCGTTTTGTTGTTTTTTCTAGGGCCACATATTCTTTGTGAATTCACATACTACTTTTTAAAGTCTGCTGCATTCAGATTCATCTTTGAATTTGGATATTAGCATTTGCCATTCAAATTGAAATCTTCTCCATATCTGATTCCTTAAGCATCTATTTGTTAGCCTGCTAATGTCCATACCTGTCTTAGACTACACTAAACTTGCAAGCTAGCCCAAATTTTTTTGTTATTGTTGACCATTTGATTTGTATCTAAGCAAAAATAGAACTCTGTACGGAATTCTGAAGTCCATTATGCTTTATTTTTTCTTTGAGACCTGAGGTAAGACATTGATCAACTTTTGCTTGCTTTATTTTACTGAAAAGCCATTGGTGTACCCCGGTTTGCAGGGGTAGGTACTTGGTATATCTTGTATTTTGGTTGAAGTATTTTCGTACTTCGATATACTTGAACAACATAACCAGTTCACTTAAATGTGATAGCTACAAAATGGGTAGAGTTTTGTAGTGCGTGTTGAAACAAGTCTAGTTGGGTTGATCAGCCAACACTTTCTTGTTTAATCATATTGAAATTTATTAATGTATAAATATGATATTTAACTTGTCCTTGTCTAATTGCTTCAGGGAGCCACTTGTTGTAGTGATTGTAAGGGAACGGGATTTCGTGCAAAATGGTTGGAACAACCCCCCGTCCAGTAGTACTCCTGCAGGTAAATTGTCAAATGTAACACCGGCCACGCCACACATTGTTTCTGTACATGTATTATTCATTTTGATATTTATTTTTTTCTTCTATTATAGCAGTAGCCCCGTTACTATGTTAGTATGTTGCATAATTGTTATGTATATATTCCCCTTAACGTTTGGGTGATTGATTAAATATAAAAATATATTGTTTCTTAACCCTTTCTATTAGTATTAGTATTATTGTAAGGGCAAAATGCGCGAAAATACAATAAACTTTGCCAATATTATCATTGTATGCAGCCAATTTTATTTTGTACCTATAAATACAAACAACTTATCAATTTGGTTCATTGTATACAATGAACCTCCTATCATAGGTTAACAACAGGTTTTACCCTCTTTTTAATATTTTAATATTTTTTTTAGTTAAAAAATCTATGAATGTTCTTTCCCCTTTATAGCTTTATAACTCATACTCTATGAATGTTCTTCCAATGCTGTAATCAACTTGCTCGGATCTTCATCTGGTTCATGTGGTTCGAGATTTCATAAGTTCATCTCCTTTGAGATCTAGGTTTCAATTTATTTAGGGTTTTCGTAATCATCTTTTGGATGTTTCTGTTTTGGATTCTTTTCTTTTGGGTTTACACATTTACTTTAGATCAAGGATTTAGGGTTTTTAAATCTACGAAATAAGTTGATGAACATATCAGCTTCGAGAGTTTCATCAGGTTCGTGGGTTTGGAGTTTTTCAGATCTAGATTTGAGGATGAACACGTCAGCTTCTAGGGTTTCATCTTCATCTTTCCCGTTCCGATGGTTTGCATTTTTGTTCAAGACCCTTGTTCAAATAAACAAAATCGCTCAAACCTGTAATTTTGATATTCAATCTCTGTGCATATTTCGGGTCTTCCGGTTTATGAACTTGTTCCATTGTGTTCTTGGTTCCAACTGTTCAATTTTTGTTTTATAAATCATACTAGAAGAACATTAGTTCAGATCTGTGTTTGATTTCCAGGAGGATATTGTTTATCAATTTCCAGGTCTGTGTTTGATTTCATATGGTTTTATGTGTGCAATTTCATGTTTGTGTGATTTTAGATCATTAGTTCCTTTTTATGATTTCAATATATTTTTATGATTTCAATATATTTTTATGTTTTTGCTTTAAAAATGAAGAACATGAGGATGAACTGTTGGGATATGACTTGGAAGATATTGAAAACTAAAACAAGTGTGCTCAGCGTGCAACATGGTCACATGGCATGGAGCTCAGCGAGGGTGCTCGGCGTGGAGCGGGAAGCTTGGAGCCAAAGCTAGTTTTTTGTTGTGCGACGGCTGTGAGATCTTTAATTATGGTTAATTATATTTACTATAATTAGGATTAGGGCAACATTGGTGTATCTTGTTTG